>CAJNSZ010000991.1:22619-40100 GCA_905329745.1 Rotaria sp. Silwood2 | reverse complement strand
ACTCTTAAAGTAGCAGCTTCTGAAAAGAACATGTTTTTGAACTTCGACTTGCAACTTTGTATACGTGAAGGTCTCAATGAGACGATGTCATATACAACACTTCATATAATTTTCAATATTGAGATGTCAGGATATGAATTTCTCAAAAAATATACACTTTCAGGTATTGTACAAAGTACAGATATTTTAAGAAATTCAAATACTGACATTGCAATATTCAAAATTAATGAAATTTTGTACACGAAATAGTCTCATTAACACCTTCACGTATACAAAGTTGCAAGACGAAATTCAAAAATACGTTTCTTTCCAAAAGCTATTAATTCAGGAGTTCGATGAGAAACCATTATCTTAATTAAATATGGACAAGACTCAGAATCTTTTGAGGGTTATGATATTCTAGTGGTACTATACATACAGGTACATTATGATGGCAGTCAGAGCGGATCATCTACGAATGTCCGTTCTTTGAAATCCAGTGCTTAGAAGCGCTTAAAGACCTAATTGTAAGCACTTTCCAGCGGCTTAAAATGTGCGCTTTTCAGCACTTTTCAGCGAAAAATTTAAGCTACTTTAAGCGAGCTTTTCTGCTTAAATTTTCACAGCTATAACTGAATGAACTAATATTTTGGATTTCAATGTCGTTTGACTTGTACCTTACATTTGAGATTCATGAATTGAAGATTAAAAGCTTTTCTCTAACCACCATGTCGCAAATCTTCTCACAAGGGTGATGATGAAATCACTACCTCAAAAGTTGATTCAATATTTTAATCATATCAAAAACTATGATAATTCTAAGCTATTTGGATTGCAGAACAAGCGACGATCTATGGAGTAGGCTATCTCACTGTATCGAGCAATAGAGCCTTTTGACATAACTAAGTACGAAAGATTTTTCTGCAGCCGGTGATCTGTGAAAACATAGTTGAGACTGAAGTTTTTTAAACATAAACTCAAATTTAGTATGATCCGATGCGCTGTACCATGAACAAATTGAATATGGTCTTGGATTTTATTTCTAAGTTTATTGGAGTATATAAAACTACTAAAAGCTATTGGAGAAAATTTTATAAAAACAAAAAGGTTTTTTTACGAATTTTCATTTTTTCTGGTTAAAGTATTTTGAACATGTCTCCATCAAAACAAAAGTTTTTCGAAAAGATTTTTTTTTATTGAAATGGTTAGAATTAAAAGCTTTATAAATGCTGAAACTTTCATCAAAATCGGTGATGAATTTTCTACGTGTAGTTGAGTTCATGTGAAAATGTTCCCATAGAAATTAAATATCAAAAAATAAGCTGAAAACATCGAAATTTGCCCTATTTTATACCCTTTGTCATTTTTATACAATTTGTCGCCCCGAGAAGTCAAGTATATCATTTTGGAGACCAAGTTTCGCTCTATCTTTATCACTATGTCAGTTATCTCGGAAATTCCAAAAGTTGCATTTTTTTCAAACTGACATATAAATCATTTTCTACTATTTGAAGATGTTGCATGTGAAGATCCATCGACTTTTAGCCTTCTCTCATTAGTTCTAGAATTGTAAACAATATTACTCCGGATACTACGATGAAAACTGAACAAAAGTAGTGTTATAAGAAATCCTTGCGGGTAAAAACGTGCGAATAATAAAGGCATAGAAAAAAAGATGAAAAACACGACAAGAATTATTTGTGAAATTTCACACGATAAAAATTATGAAAAGTCGGCTACTGGGAATCACAGATGCCAAAGTATTTTCCGCAATCCAAATACATCAAAATGATCAGCTAATCGAGCTCTACAAACGCTGAAATTTTCACGTTCATAGGAGATACTTCATGTGAACGTGATAGAAACCTCATCGAATATATCTCGCTTTCAATAGCGGAAGCGTAAAAGTTTATTTTTGAGCAAAATTCACTTAAACATTTATAGATAAGGGGGAGAAACCAGAGTTTTAACCTATTCGATCCCGCCGGACCGATTGAGAGAGCCAGAGCGGATGGTCTGCATCATTTTGTACGTTTTTTAAAAAAAGGTTTTAGATATACCACTTTTATTCGATAGAATATGTCGAGAGCAAGTTGAAATGCATTTATCAAAATAGCGAAACAGCATTGTTGAGAAATTATCAGTTTTATCTTCTTCTGTTTGCCTAGACGTTTGGATTTCTTTAAGCGAATAGTATTTTGCGGCATGAAAAGCACAATCAAAACTGTGCTACTTGAAATGAACTTCTCAACTTCTCTCGTTGATGTTTCGTTAGAGATTAAATACAACTTTGAACCATCGTTCTGAGAGAAGCATCAGGATTTTTACTAAATTGGACATATATGTCAAGCCTGAAAGTTGAATTCAACTAGTCGAATAATTGCAGTAAAGATATTCAAGTATTCAAGTATTCGATAATACTATGAATATTCATTGGGAGAAGCGCTTTTCCTCGCCTAACTAATCTTTCATTTCAACATCGCGGGGTGGGGATGGGAAATGCCTCTAGAGGAGCCGCGGCCCATGTGTGTTTCTGTGTACAGTAATCCCAACTAAGTGTGCCATGTTTGCATTAGTGTTGACAAAAGCGTACTGCTTTAGCATCAGGAGTAACTATCACAAGTAATGCTTCAACATTGTTGACATTACAGTTAATTGATGTCAAGGTGCTATTTTTAGATTAGCAATACTTTTCATTGCGAGAAATCTGTTATCTTACGAATTCTACTGTGCCATGATCACTCAAGGATCTCAGATACTTCCTGTACCGTTCCAGATAATGGCTGCACTATCCCAGGCTATAGCTGTAGCACTGTAGGTAATGATACTAGCATCTCAGGCAATGCATGTAGCATCGTAAACAATACCTGCCAGATGCTAAAGCATGCTTGTACGTTCTCAGATAATGACTATAGCATCGCAGGTGATAATTGTAGTGTCTTAGAGTAATTGAATAGTTAAATATCTTTACTTCAACTAATCAATAATTGAATAATGGAATATCTGAAAGCGTCTTCAATAATTCAATTCAACTTTTAGGTTTGACACTACTGAAATTTAAGTGAAAAAATTCCAGATTTGAAATTTAGTAATCAGTTGAACGGTCAAGTGACTCTTTTTCACGTCAAAGAAACATCACATATTCATGATTGGGAAGTCTTAAAAGCCTAAACGAATATAAGATGATATTCTTTCTTAAACATTTCTAAAAATAGAAGCAAAAAAGGAAACTGAGTAGTTTTTAAAATTACTTCCTTTGAACCGATTAAAAGTGATCAAACAAGCCGGTCGGTTTTTATCGATCTGAAAAAATTTTACAACCGAGTGAAACAGACCCGTTCAAATATTCTTGACGAGTACAATTCTGCGAGAAACACGATACAACGAAAGGCATATATAACTAATTTTAAATGTATTTAGGTATTTAATCGTTCTGTCTCTGTATGAAATGTCGTCAACTCAGGCAAGTATCGCTGCTACTGCCGCTGAAATCACACAGAGTATGATCACATTCTACAAATATTGGAGTGTAATATTTTTCATTCTCGGCGCTGTGGGCCATTCATTAAGTATTTATGTGTTTACACGTCGAACACTCTATTCAAATCCATGCTCTCGTTATTTTTTGGCAATGACCATAGCCAGTTGCTTGGTTGTTTATGGTAATATACCATTACGGGCTCTTCAAATTGGTTTTGGTATTGATGTATTCGTAAGTTCACTTCTAGCGTGCCAAATTCTATCATATGCTCTGGCTTGTATACGGTAGGTATGATTATGGTAAATGAGAAGAAGAAATTTATCTTATTTTCTTGATTTTTTAGAACTCTTCCTTCATGGTTCATTGCTTTGTCGTGTCTTGATCGGTAAGTATTAACTAAATTCAAAACAACGTTGTTTCGCGGTCGAAATGAGTGCGGACGTTTTCGACTTAGACCTTATTTTTCACTCGAAAAAGTAGAGGCTTTTGCTCAAATAGTTGTCGATCTATTTTTTTCGTAATAATGAACATTATTTTACTGAAAACTGTGTATGAAAACGTGAAGTAAAACTTAAAGGTCCGTATATTTAATTTCTCCCCCGTTGCATGTAATGATGATGTCACACTCGACGCGTATAGATGAATCGTCCTTCTGTAAATGGTGTGGCACCCCATCTCAGAGTTTTCGAGATATCGAAAATCGATACGACGGTGCTTCAATATGCGATTAATCCTGTTCGTTTTTCATATTTAGTGCGTACTATTCTATATAATTTCTTGATCTGCAAAGAATAGGAATAGTGGAAAACGCTGAGACAAACAAATAACAGTCATGGTTCCATCTTGGGATTCACTCTACTCTCAGACTGAAAGTCTTCTACAGGAGTTCTGTGTAAACATACGACCTTAAGGATCCTGTCAATAATTTTCTCAAAGTGATTTATTCGAGTCGATATGCAAGAATTCGTGTCAATTTGTGATATAGAAAAACTTTATGCTCTCGTAGAAAACAGAAATATCATTCACAAATAAACAATAATCCACTAATGTCAAAAATCTCGTTCACAGTGTAAAGAATGACAAAAACAATCCAAATTAATAATGCCGACAAAACCACAAGTACCAAACGTATTGAATTTATTGACAGACACATATCAGTTTGTCCGAGCGTAACGTGATGATGATTTTTGCACAGCCTTTTTAATCTTTCTCAGCAACTTGAGAACTCAGAGATTTGATTGTTTCATCAAAGGATGTCTTTGTACCCTCCTCAATTATCCTTTCACTCAGTCCCCCAAAAATCTGAGTTCATTTAGCTCAGTAGTTTCAAAATTATAGCAAAAGTATATAGACAAACGCGATGACAAAAAAAAAAGAAGAAAAAATTGAGGATGATGTGTTAATGTTTATTTTTGGCTTGTATTTAATTGTTCAGTATTTTATTATTAATGTTCAGTAAATTTTTTATCGCATGTTCAGTAGTTCTTGCTCAGTAAAAAATTCAAGAAGTTCAGTAAACAATGCACAAAATGCAGTAATTAATTCACTCGACTGTAGGGAGAGTCATATGAAAAAAAATAGTTTGTGTATGTGTGTGGCTTTGTGTCAAGGTCGAAAAAACATCAAAGATGATTTTTTTATAAAGGTTGGAGAAAGTAAATCGGGGTCAGAGAATCCGAATCTGAGGTCAGTTTCTCGAAATTTTGAATTGAATTTTTTGGATTCAGGAGAAAAGGTTTTTTTGAGAAAATAATTTTTTCTCGAATGTGGGAAGGGTTATATGAAATAAAATAAATTTTTGTCTGTTTTTGTCAGAGTGAAAGGTGAAACGTCATAAAAAACGTTGGCTAAGTGTTCGATGCTCGTGCTTTTAATATTGAACTTTCAACCAATTCGATTTTTAGACTGAAAATTCAGTCAATCCGACATGTGTGATAAGTTCTCCCTTAATCAGCTGTTTCATAACTGGATGTTCATAGATGAGGCTTGTTTTTAGCTGAGTTTCTAACTGATGATGCTTCGTGTATGACTACTCTAGTCAGTGAGACATTTTGAATCTGAAGTTGAAGAAAATATGAGTCCGTTGTTCGTAGTTAAAATGGTGGTTTTTTTGACAATACTGTCAGGCATTAAGATATATCCTGATTGAAATTTTCGCCTAATAGTGGAGAAAGAAGGGCATGATGGTGAGATATTCAACTTTTTTATTTTATATTTTTGTTAGATTCGTGGTAAATGTGGTTATAGCTGTTTTGGAAAAGCTTGTGTATAAAAGCTAGTTTTTCTGAGAATGCTGCGCTAATATTTCCTTAATGAAGATTTCATTAAAACTCTGATTTTTGAGCTGCAGAATGAAATTGAAGAAATCAGAAATAGTTCACAACGAAGCTTTGGTTTAGAAATGCCTCTCGAAAATTGTTGTCCTACAGATCTAATGGTTTTTTTGAAGTAAAGTGAATTTGGGATTAGATGAAATATAAATAAAAAAAGGATAGTGCTGTGGAGAAATTGAACGAAACATAGCAGCAGCTAGTCATGAGTGGCATCTCGGAGGGGTGCCGACGAACGGCTAGCGATTGCACTAGAAAGTCCATTGAAGGAACCCTTCAAGCTGTTCGAATTCATCAAATAGACATAAAGAGTCTTGATTTAATAGATTTGAATAAGGAGTAACAGTTGCTAAGAACTGAGAAATATTTTGAAATAAAGTATGAGAACGTCTTTTCTGCACGTGTGCGATATTTGAATAGTACATTTGAGGGAAAACAACATTCATAGAATATATATTCATTCTATCAGAATGCGATTTGAATGAAATAAACAGAAGTTTTCTTGCTGGAATGCTTTCTTGTCGATACTCATTCAAATGTCGAAATGCATATGAATATATTCAAATTACTTATCTAGTTTGATTGCTACTATGCGTAGGAGCTTCTTTCAAATATGACAGTCCGATTATAGACTAGACTTAATATGATTAATTTTCAGGTAGAAGTTCAAGTGAATCTGTATTTTGCTAGCGGAAGCTGTAATAAACAATATTTACGGCAGATGCGTCGGCAAGCGAATGGATTTTTAGTAGAAATTTTAAGGAGTAAGGCGCATTTTCATGAAAGTGTCTCGAATGAGTTTTGCTTCATTATCTCTCAGAAAGCTGAATATAAGCTCCTTTTTGGGGTACATATGGATATCGCCGCGATAGCGTGGTTCCTTAGATTTTTGTTGAGTGTTAATGTGAGAGCGTCAATTTGTTGAGATGTATTTGTGACAAAAATGTTCGTCCGGACCCGCATACAATTGTACACAATGAGATTGACGCTAAGATCAGCGTGTACACACCTACTCATCCGTTTGGAACATTGGATTCTAGCTGTGTTGAAGACTGTAGATCGGTACAAAACATCGAAAGAGTGGAATATACAGTCGAGGGTCAAGCGAGTCATACGGACGAGCGTTACTTGTTTTAAAAGATTCAGTATTTAATTTATTTTTGCTCAGTTTTTTAATAATTTATTTCAGTAAAAAAAAGTAGAATTACCGTTAACAGAAATTTATTGAATTAGTAATGCTTTTTTGGATTTTGTCGGTCTACCACGACGTCTTTTTTCACCAATTTTAACATTTTTAGCATCTGGTGGTGGTGTGCAGTAGTTTAACATAATTGCCATACCAACAACATGTTTACACATAAATTTTTTGACAAATGCTGAATAATTGCATACACCATCTAACCATTTTAATTTATCTACTGGTAATGTAACAGTCCAAATATTGAATACTTTTTTTATACTGATCAAAGGAGTACCATTTCATTTTCTTCATCACAGCAATTTCGACGTTTGTAATTTTTGTTTCGTCTCCAGCAGATATATAATATTGAACCTAAATTATCACATTCAGTCGAAAGTATTGATTTGTTTGATTTAATCCTTTGATATCCACTTGTCCATAATTCCAATGATATTGTTTGCTTGCCACTGTATTGTTTTAAACCTCATTCATAAAATTTGGGCCATTTTTCAACAATTTCAAATGCTAATACTTAAAATCTTGATAATGGTAGACGTAGTTTTGATAAATCAAAATTCACCTTATTTAAAAAAACGAGCTATTTATATAAGGATAGGCAAAGGGGCAAACAAGGAGCGATGTTTAGAATCGTCTTGTCCTTTGTTAAATTGAGAACTAGGAGAGAATGTAATATATTCACCTTCTTATGTAACTGTAAAATATCGAACAACTGCAATAAAATATAAAAAGTACCTCAAGAAAAGATGACATCGATAAATAGGACAACATATGTATGCGAATGTCGAGAGAAGCTATGTAACATAGTATCTTTTGACTGATGATGTCATCATCAGCCAATGTGAATAAACGTTTTTCTATTTACATCAAAATATTTTCATCGAAAAAATAAAAGTGATTACTGATAAAAAATACTACTTGTTACTGCGTAAATGAATTTTTGAATCAGCAAACTTTATTAATTACTGAAACTTTAATTTTAATACTGAGCAATTTATTAATTTACTGAGCAAACGTAATAGTTACCGAACTTTAAATTTTATACTGATAGTTTGATTTCTTTACTGGAAGGTGACTATAACTTACAGGTCAATTTTTGACTAAAAAGCGGGATATACGTAGGCTTGTGGAGGAAGACTTCCTCTGTTCAACAGTATATATATTATCAAATTCTATTGCGTACCAGTGAGACGTTCATAAGTGGCGCCACCTATGAACATCTGACTGGTGCGCACCGGATTTTGATAATATATATACCGTTAGATAGAGAAAGTCTTTCTCTACAAACCTACATATATCTCGTTTTTTAGTCAAAACATTATAGTCACCTTTTACTGAACATTTACAAAAAAATACTGAACATTTAATTTGTCCCCTTTATTTTTCTGTAAATGTGCGCCGAATTGGAAAAATCGATCTATAGAAGACTTGTAGTCCATAGTTTGGAATCAGAGCTGTTCATGGAGCGTTACGTAATGCTCCGTGAAAAGCTCTGTTTGGAATATCGAACAGAAAAAAATTGCTCAAATATATCATTTTTATTGACATGAGGTTTCGTTTTAATTAGCTTACTGGGATGACGCCTTACGTAACCCGATGACACAAATCAGCATTTAGACCTGTCTTATTTCCTGCGAAGAACATCTCAATGATTAGTAAATTTTAATAAAACCACTTTTTCCTAGAGGAAAAAAGATTTTTCAATTGTTTTGTACTAGGGTCTATAAAACGACAATAACGATTTTTGGACTTCATATTTTCATCGAAGTAGACGAGTTGCGCGTTTAAGTCGATATGCAAACATGTACCAAAGGACTAGATATGCACCGAGTTCAAATATTCCGATTCGATGAGATTTGGATTCAATCGGATTCGGTTCGGTTAGATTCAGATTAGTTAAGGTTTGGATTCGAAAAGATTCGTCACTCTGGACATCATTAGAATACATAATAAAGCAAATATGAACAATCATCGTACCTCTACGATTAGTCCACTATTGTATAATTTAAGTTCTGACTACATTGTGAGGATGTGGATGACGGATGAGAGTGAACAGATGCATAGTGGATGAAAAGAAGATCCTTACATTAATCGACCCTCGTCCTCATCCTTCACAAACCCTAAAGAACAATATTTAGACCTACTATAAGTCAATCACAAGAACACTACGTTTGTATACATACTGTTGTTAGCTACGGTGTGTCGTTGTCTAAAGTAACAGATCCGAATCCAATTCCGAATTCTTGAACTCTTTTCGGACTTGATGCAAACCTATTTGATTTGCTAAAAAAAGCACTTTTTCGGTCAAATTTTTGAAAAAAAACCTTAAAAAATCTAGACCGGTTGATACACCGGCGGGCAAGAAATCCTCTAATGAAGGGGATCAAAACCGACTGTTTACCCTTACCGATTACAACTCGAACTTCTATACCTCTAATAAATCTATACATCTACACCTCTAATACTTTTAATACGTCTATACCTCTATATCTCTATTGCTATTTGCTATGATTCTTAGTTCGTATGAATCATACAGGACAATGCAGCGAGTTGGAACGACCACAGAACGAAGAAAAAGATACTCTTCACGGGACTCGAACCACGTATCTTCTGCTAGCCGGGCATATGCCCTAAGTCAGCTAGACTAGAAGAGACATCTTATCTTCGTCTTATGTAGAGAGGGGAACACGCTGTGCATAACACTATTTTGTGACAAATTGATGTTCTTTTAAATAATTTGAATTCGCAACAAATTCAAATTCCCAACATATGGTAAGTATTAAAAACTAGTTAGATAATTCGTAGTTCGGCATTTTCTTTTAGTAATCTCTGCGTTAATTGTAATATTTAAAGATTTATTCGCCCAACAATCTAATCTGATATTTATTCTACATATGAAATTTGAACTTTTTATTTAAGGAAATTCCACAGTAATTCTCCTTACTAATGTTTTTTCATTAACTCACGGTTCTCTGTCGGTGTACTATGAATGATATTGGAGGGAACTGCAATCTAGCATCTAAGAAACGCAAAAGTTAATATTGAAATTCTTTTACATAGTAGAATTTTTAAAGTGAAAAGAGCAGATAGAACAACAAAAGAGATGAGGTTGGTTCTGAGTTTTGGGAGAAAAGAATAGGAAAAAAGCTTGTTAGCACAGCTACTTGGGGCTGAAATATGGAATTCACATATCGTATTCAGATTCATTATACTAATGCGAAATACAGAAAGAGTAAAGTCAAGAACATTTTTGTTTTTTTTCTGACGTGTGCTCTTATTTTTCATTTTCACTGTTGCTATTCGCTCGATATTTTTAAATTTCGTAATTTTTTTTTTCTTAATTTATCGGTTTTACTACGATAAACATTGGATTAAATGGCGAATAAAACTGTAATTCAATAGTCCATTCTTCTCTTATGAATAACTAGTTATATATGGAATAATGCTAAGCTCTAGCAGAAAAATGATTCGAAAGAACCGAAAGAGTATAGACTTAACTGACATATTATATACTTTTATCAGCGGAAAAATGAAAAATCTATAGGAAAAATGAATTTAGCTACACGATAAATGAGTTGGAATAATGGAATAATCCTAGGCTCTAGCGAAAAAATGATTCGAAAGAGCAGAAAGAGTATAGACTTAACAGACATATTATATACTTCTACCACCGGAAAGATGAAAAATCTATAGGAAAAATGAATTTAGCTATGGGAAAAATGAGTTGGAATAATGCTAAGCTCTAGCGAAAAAATGATTCGAAAGAACAGAAAAAGTCTAAATTCAACTGACATATTACATAGTTCTACGAGCGGAAGAATGAAAAATCTATACGAAAAATGAATTTAGCTATGGAAAAATGAGTTGGAATAATGGAATAATGCTAAGCTCTAGCGGAAAAATGTTGTTTATTGTAAGAGTGATTTTCGGTGGATTTCGATATTGGGGAGGGGATGAATGATTGGTGATTTTGGAAACTGAGTCTTTCCGTGTTGTAGTGAACGAGTCTAGTTGAAATTATTGTTCTATTGGTGGAAAAGATGTTTTTTTTTCTGATGAGTGCTCTGGGCTTTTAGAATAGTGTGATGCTGTCTAATTAATCGCATTAATGGTATGTCTAGTCATAGTTTAGTGGTTGGAGATGGGCGGTTTATTGTAGTTAATTTTGTTTTGTGTGCCGCTTCATAATCTGTTACGTTGTGTGACTAGTGTAGTGATGAATCTATTTTTTTGGCGAAGGGAGATATACGCTTTCTCATTATCAGGAAAGTGTCTATAAGGTGCTAGTAACTTATCGTTATATTTTTGTGTCTGTTAATGCATGTATTAGTTGTTTGAGATGTTTTCGATCTTACTGTAAAGTAAAGTGTTTGTTAACACTAGTAACGCGTAGATTCTGGTGAATTTGAATGTTCAATGTAGTATATGACTAATATAATCGTTCGTTGGACTAGGAATGTAGTGAGACATATATACGCGCCAGAAAGAAAGAAGTATCATGCCTTGTATTGGGTATAATATTAGTGTTACGCATGGGTTTCGGTAGTTGTATATATTTATATATATGTAAATGATTTGCCTATGTTGTTGAAATTTGTGAAAACGTGTCTTGTGTATATCGGGACGAGATAAATCCTACGAGAACAGATAAATGTGACAGAATAGAAAAGTCCGCTGGCAGAGAGAAAAGTCCTCTGGCGGAGAGAAATGTCCTCTTGTTGATCAGATATATATTTATTTGATTTCTTTTTTTATCTCACTTCTACTATTATATATTATCTATGTATTCGAATGGAAGAAGATAAAAAAAAAGGAATCTTTTGTCTTAACAGAATAGTCCTCTGAATCACAAACATTCTTTAAGAGATATGTTATTTTATGTAATATTCCACCATTTTTCCGCTGGGTATACATTTTTCGCGAAGATGTTGTATGACGACATCTTTCGACCACAAGCACTATTAGTCACAATATATGAAGGGGGCATTTTTGACTCAAAAGTCATTTTTCCCATTGTAATGACCATTTTTCCTACCGATTGAAAAGCCGCCCACTGCTGGCAGGAAGTACGAAGAAGTGCAGTGAAGTACAGCACTACGCTTGCTTCCACTTGCATTTTTGATTGAAGCTATTTGAATCGTTAAAAATGTTGGATTTGCCGACAGAAACTAGGGTGCAGGTGTGGGATGTGGCTGTGGCCTGTGGGTTTGGGTGAAAGTCTTCCTTGGATTCTCTCCTACAGCCACACCCACATCCATATATACGGAAATTAGAAGAATAGTATAATTCAAAATTCGAAGAAGAGAAAGAAGCGTGACAGACTTGTAATCACTGCTTGGAACAAGGCAAAAACTACTGCAGAAAATGTCAGTGGAAATTTTTTAGAAAGCTTGCAAATATCTTGAAAAATTGGCGAAAATAATCGGGAAACCTATATTACCGATCAAAAAATGAGAACTGTTGTTTTCATTTTCATTTCTAGACATTAGAATGACAGGTTATGAAAGACATCTGCAAAACAAAAACACATACCAAGTCTATTAAAGTTCGTGGCAATATCAGCAAAGTAGCAAGTCAAGCTGAATGTCATGACCTGCGAGTAAGGCGAAGGAAAGTCGAGGAAGTTTTTTTTTTTTTTGCAATATACAAAGTGACTTAAAAGTCACTTTACTGAGGAAAAATCCAATGTCTCCAGAGTAGGGATCTGCACCGGGCCCCAAAAACGGGCGCCGACTCTGTTGGATATCGAAAAATTGTTTTTTCGGAGTCAATGCTGGAGTTATACCAGTAAATCAGTCAAATTCCTTTTTACTTTTACATAGTAGAGACTTTAATGTTCATATGTTAACTAACAAACAAAAGTGTGCCATTTTAAGCTTCATAAATGCGTTTCATGAATAAAACACCAGAGATATTCACAGAAAACAAAATATCGCAAGAAAAGTAAATATCCTAATCCTACATCATTCACTTGAACTTGATATTTATTGTCTTCTGCAAGAATTTCCCTGATTTATCAAAATCTTCGATCAATTTCTCGAATTCTTTTTCTGTTTTAACTTTTTCAGTCATCTTGTTTGTCTTTTCTGAAAAATCATCAAGTAAAAAAAATTAACTTTGTCTTACTATCAACTGTTTATTTCCACTATTTTGTTTACTTATTCATCTGTTCACGATCTGAGGCGCTAAAATGATTTATTTGGCGATGAATTACGAATCTAATATTTCGGATTTTTTCGGAGTCAAAATCGAAGTCGAGAAATTTCTTTCAAAGTGAAAAAAATCTCACTTCAAACAATTCTATTTCGGAGCTCAAAAATGACTCAAATCGAATCAAACACTATCTAGAAAAAATCTGTTCATTTTGGGCGTGCACTACCTATAAATCTGAGTAGGTCAACGTATTGAGTCTAACAAATGTTTTCATTCTCTGGAAACAAAACAAGTCTTTCTCTCAAGGCTAGTGAAAATGAGTTAGTGCTATGGGCTAAAGTACCCAAATGAAATCTACTTCAACGAATTTTTCCTGGTTGTTAACCAGCTCGAACGAAGTCAAATAGTTGCCGATATTGAATCAAATTTTTTTATTTTAAGTCGAACCTAACCCTGCGTGTTTCTAGATGCAGGTCAAAATCTATCGAACGTGAACCAGTTTTGTTTTGAAGTATCCACCGAAACGTACCCCAAAACATCGGTTCGATGCGTGCTGTGAACAACTCCCTAACGATCTGATAGAATTGCCTCTTTCTTGTTACTGGTGGAGAATTACTTTTAGTTTATCCGATAAAGAAAGCGTTATGAAAAAAAAAATTTATTACATAGACCAAAAACATTAATGACACACATTTTTCAGCAATGTCAGACTTTTCGAAATTATCAAATTATCATCATAATTTCCGTTTCTGATCAATTTTGCTACACACATTATTACTTTTACTCTCCAGTTAAAATTCAATCATAAATAAAGAACGAACTTTCTCTATTGAAAATTAGCAAAATATTCTTACTGTCTATTTCAAAAAGAATATGCCTCAAGACATATGCTGAATAACTAACTCTAGAATCGATACAGTAATTGATCTGTGATCTTCACCATTTTATAGAGAACTTTAAAGGATGATGACCTGTCTCAAAATCAAAATTCTTATAGAGGATCACTAAAATCTTCTCATATGATCTTTGAAAAACCACTTCGTAGAGCGTAAGAGCTTTAATGGACTCTTTTTAATCGGAATTCATTTATTTTGTAGCCTAAGATCTACTTTACAAAGTAGTTCATATTGTAGATTTTTCCGTTCATCAGTTTAAATGTTAGACGTCACGCGCCGTACCTATGACAGACACAGTTTTTGGTCCTATTGGCCTCGAGTTTATATGAAAAAATAGGTTCTCCGTCATGTTAAATTTTATGTCAATATTTATTCCATTTTCCAAATAGATGCAAGATCCACANAAAGCCGAACTGAGCAAAAAGACAAAACTCTCTATATTCAAATCGGTGTATCGACCTACTCTCATATATGGACCTGAACATTGGGTGCTAACAGAAAAGCTGCGCTCTCGAATACAAGCAGCTGAAATGAGATTCCCCCGTAGAATATCTGGCTTAACACTACGAGACAAAATACGTAGCACAGATATTAGAGAATCTCTACAAATTGAACCGCTTCTTCAATATATTGAACGATCTCAACTACGATGGCTTGGACATATTATCAGAATGCAACACAATCGACTCCCATACCAAATATTCGAAGCAAAACCAATCGGAAAAAGACCAGTAGGACGACCACGAACAAGCTGGCGAAAATATATGGACAAACTCAGCCTGGAACGTTTAAACCTCCAATGGCCTGAAGTACAACAAGCAGCAACAGATCGAATTCGATGGAAACAGTTACTGAACGCCCTCACACCCCGACCCGTAAGGATAAGGGGAAGAAAATGAATGAATGAATGAATGAATTCTTTCAGATTTAATTTGTGGATTCAAACAGGTTATGCATAGACAACTACCCCATTCATTCGGTTTAGGTGAAACAATGTAGGATGGTACATGTCTTGTAAAAGCTGAATACGAACAATCATAGTTTGTTTCCAAGAAAAAACTTTTGATGAAGTTTAACCAGGTGATTTGACAAAAATCATACTTGTTTACCATCGATGATTTTATTTTTTATCTGGTGTTAATCGTGTGATTTCATCATTATTCAAAAACTGTTCGATAGCATCCGCAAGTTCTCTTGATATTGTTGACGTTCTTGTTGATGATACATTTTGATGGGACAACTAAAGAATAAACACTTCTAAATAATAGAAGACGATTGAAACAATCCACAACTTACATTAATTCCAAGCATATTGCGAAAACGATTATTACTGCCACGAGGTAAATTCGGGTTTTGTGCAACCATATGTGCTTTAGCACGACGTTTAGCATTTGGACTAAGATTTTGAAAAAAAAAGTGTTGGTGGTGATATAATTGTTGTACTATCTCTATTTGATTGTTCTGATGATGATGATGTCAACGAGATTAGTTGTTCTTTTAATTTTTATTTTCCATTTGTAATTGTTTATTTGAATCTCGTAATTGATTTATCTCTCATTTAAATTTTTTTGTGTTTTGACGACGACGTTGAATACCTTCATCTTTTCGAAGATCATTTCTTGATACTGTAATTGTTGATGTTAATTGTATTGGTTGTTGTTCTTGTTGTTGTTTCTTCTTTGCTCGATATAATGCTTGCCTCGCTGCTACATATTTTCTATATTCTTTATCAAAATTTTTTGATTGTAAACATTTTAATTGAATTTTCTGACGATACCTTTGACAATATGCAGCATTATTATTTTCCTTTTTTTTCTTCGCTCTCATCTTGAAAACAATAACTTAATCTGAAACCAAATAAAAAACATGTTTAAGTTTGTAGATGTTCAGATGCTAGCTTTAATGAACAGTTTAAGTTTCTTATAACATATTATATTTTGCATGGTAGTAAAAGAGAAAAAGACAGAACTTTCAGTTATTCAAGGCATTAAGAATCCTCAAAAATATATTTGCAAGCATCTCTCAGTCGAGAGAAGTTATGACAAATGAAAGCAAGCGAAATAAATATTTTTCCTCTCAGTATCTATCATTTTAATCTGTTGTGACATTTTTTGAGTAAAATACTATTTTATCGTGAACGATACTTAGTTAAGAGCTCAAATTTTTACCACAGATGTACTATATAGTCAGTCAAAAAAGATAAAAGAAACGTAGACTAATCGCTTATAGTTAGCGAAAAATCAAAGAATCAAAATAACAAAATCTGTCGTGACATTTAGTGCGACAACAGCTACCCATCTCTTTTATTTTTACTTTTTTGTTTGATCTTGAACATTAAAAAATTTTTTTTTATAAAAATATTTCTTCTTCCTTACTCTATCAAATAAAAAAAAGACAGTTGAGTTAGCTTGTAAATAGTCCTTAATAGTTGCAATTTGATCTGTCGTGACAAAAAATGGTACAAGTGCATGTTTAGATATTTTTGCAAGATTTGATTAAGGAAATTAAAATTGAAGTTCTGATCAATTTGTATAGTCAAAAAGAGGAGAACCCCAGCTACCAATTGCCGTAAAGAATTCTATCTATCCAGTCAGAATTAAAGAATATAAGAAATTTCCGTCGATAGATGCTGCTAAATAGCTTTCAGTATGATCTTTCATTTCGAAAAATCCTTAACCATACAACCAAAATCTCTGATAGTTTTACGGTAAGTAGGATGGAATGAATGAAGCATTTCAAAAACAAAATTGTTTAAATCGATTGAGTAGAAGTTGAGTTATAAGATTTTTTGTGTTCGCAGAGCAACCGTACAATCTCAGCGCAATTCACTCATATATGCATATGAACAGAGGAGACTATGGCGCGTCTGCTTATGACACAAACTCAGTTTTGAGTTTCCATCAAATTAATCGAATTTTCCACGGAGTTGCAGGATTATTGTAAAAAACGATGTAATTTAGGTAATGTGTGGGTGTGGGTGTGGATGATACAGAGCTAATCACAGGGACAGCCACACCCTCACTCTGAACCCACGCCATGCTCTCAAGCTCTTTTCCTCTTCTTATCAGGTTCTACTTTTTACTCTCAACTTTTATGTACTGCATAGTGATAAAAAAGATGTATGACATTTTCGCTTTCGCATTACAACCTTGCGAAGTAGAGACAAAAAAATACCGCTTTTCTCATTATTCTAGTTATTGCTACAGAGGTATCTGGGTAACCGATTCAAAACAATAAGTCATTTTTACGCATTCTCTGGGCCGACATCGTGTTTGATCTTAGGCAGTCAAACGATCAATCAATTTATTTCATCTACAACAAAACGCCAAAGTCCAAGCTTCAAAATGGTGAAAAAGTCAGTACGATATCTTTTATTGTTTGTGAGTAATAAAGAATATAAAATACGGAGTTACTTTTCAATCACGGTTTGGGATAAAATCTTGA
>CAJNSZ010000991.1:8756-22604 GCA_905329745.1 Rotaria sp. Silwood2 | reverse complement strand
TCCACATCCACACCTACACCCACACTCATACCCACACTCACACCCACACCCCCCAACACCCACATCCACACCCACACCCACACCCACGCCCACGCCCACCCCCCCACCCCCACCCCCACCCCCACCCACACCCACACCCACACCCACACCCACACCCACACCCACACCCATCTGGTATATAAACAAAGCTAAGACGTAATAATAAAGTTAATGTAATAAAATATTTCGTTCATCTAATCATGCATAATATATATAATAATCTAAAAGAGAATATTTTCAATTTGAAAAAAATATCTTTTCTTTTTTTAAATAAAAATCTCTTTTAAGAAAAATTCTTCCCTTGTTATTTAGCTTCAAATAGTCAACCATTAACAAGTTCATATAATACATCAAATCAATCGATTAATGATTTAACATTATTCTCATCATCAACAGTAATAAATAATCAAGATTTATCAAATAGCAAAAATTTCCAAAGACGTACAAAAGGTCTTGATCATCGTCGTGATTATAGTCAAGCAAATATAACATCATGAACACTGCCAAGCTTTTCGGCAATTGAAAATCAAGAAAGAAGACGTGCTATTATTTGCCAAGTTATTTTATTTTATTTGAAACGAACAAAGTTTTTCTTAACAAATTTCTTCATCACTTGTGAAGTAAATATTTAGTTGAAAGTCAGTTGAGATCTAGAAAAAAAATCTCTTGTGTTTTTGTTAACATAAGACGACGAATTTTGTCAGCAACTATTACAGAATTCAACGCAAAAAAATCACTTATCTTCTGACACTGTACTCACAAAGGTCAAAAAACCTATGATAATTAAAGAGTCATTCATTTTAATGAATTGAATCGCAATGAAAAAGTAACTCAATTGCTCTGACTTCATAACATGACGATATGTTTATGATGTAATAACATATAGATTCTTATCAAGTATTACAACATGCGCTTTAACCGATATAAATAAGAAAAGAAAAAAAATGAGAATAAAACAGTGACTATTGTCATATTTAGATGTGAGAAAAACAAGTCAAATAAAATACAAACGTTCTATTTCAATAATTGGTAAGCATTAAACTAGACTCTCTCTTTATCTATAAAAATGCATAGGAAAATAAAACATCAACAGATCACTGTGTCTAATATTGGTTTTTATCCCAGTACTATTCAAATAAATCATCTTAACTTTTGAATAAATTAAAATATTTTCTCTATTTTTTATTTTCATTTATTAAATAGAATAATGTGGCATCCAGATAATTTTGTGTTTATACCTGGTCAAACACCATTGACTTCTTTGAAATTTCTTCTATTTATTTCGTTCGTTCATTTCATTATTACATATGCTTTAGAAATATATATGGCTAAACGTGCTAAACCAATAAATGTACGTCGTATTCAACGTTATAATAATATAATTATTGGTATATATTCAGCTATATCATTTCTATCAGCTAATATAATTGCATATAGAGATGATCGATTTGTTTCTTGGAATCGATTAGTATGTCATAGATCAACCCCAAGAGGCTCCTATATGCTTCTATGGTATATATTCTATTTGAGTAAATTATGGGAATTTCTCGATGTTTACTTGGTTATTTTAAATAAAACTCCAGTACTTATGCATTTTCGTTGGCATCATCAAACAACACCATCAGTTGTATTAGCTGGTTTAATTGGTTATATATCATATGAATGGCCAACAATTGTTTCCAATACACTTCTTCATACATTTATGTATCCACATTTTGCTGGTATTTGGAATTTATATCCGATTCTTCTTGTATTAGCTGCTTGGCAAATAATTGCTGGTTTCGGTTTCAGTCTCTATGCAATAATATTTCACTGTGATGGTTCATTTTATGCTCAATTATATGGTTTATTTATCTACAGTACTTATTATAATGTTATATGTATAACTTGAGAGAGAGCCAAATTTTTTGTTATATAAGTAGAAAATGCAGTAATAATAAAATTTTAATTATTTAATTTAATTTTTAGTAGTAGAATTTTCGATCATAGACAGTTAGTAACAAGCTGGTAAANAAAATGATAACATGAAAACGAGAAATGGCCAAATTCATCGAAAGGTGAATTTTTTCGAATCAAAATGACGTGTTCAGTATTTTGACTCGTTCTCCCTCATTTCATTATGAAGTGCCAACTATTTTATTATCAAAATGATCAGCGTTCAAATCTCTACAAACCCTGAAAGTTTGAACGGATTTGGAGGTGGTCAATGTAAACGTGGTAGGGTCATCATGGAATCACCCATATCCAATTCTACTTGTGTTAGGTGCTTGGCAATTAATTGTTGGTCTTAGTTTCAGTGTCTATGCAATAATAGTTGGCTGTGATGGTTCATTTTATGCTCAACTATGGGGTTTATTGATGTACATTACTTATACAATTGGTTATCTTAATGAACACTTCCATCTAGTTGATCGTCTTATAGTTTTTATTTCAACTATTCGTCATCCTTCGAAAACATTTTAATATTTATTTGAATATAATATTCAATAACTATTAACTAATATTATAAATATGATTGTTGTTACTGATTATTCAAATAAGAATCACTAAAAGATTACTAAGAAAGCTTTTTAAAGATCGTGTATCCATTATTTTGAATATTCATCTTGTTACACCAAATTTACACTAAATCCTCACTATTACCAATATATCAATGTTTTAGAATGTCGATCGATGAGTTTGGGATATGATAACATTCATTGTCTTCCACTTCTACCATTAGCTGAAAATACAAAGTTTAAATCTATTTAGCTTTAGTTCTATGATTATATTTCATTGTTCAAAAATAAATTTAACATAAAGAAAAAATAAAAATCAATAATAAATAGGCACTTTTGATTGACTACATATCGTTATATAATCTGAATTCAAAAATTAAAATGAAAATAAAAAGTAATTTATCGTTGTTTCAACTCATGATATATTCTTATCGAAAATAAATAAATAAATAAAATAATTAATTTATACTTACTTTCCGTTAAATTCTTTAGCTTCTTTTGCCATCATAAACAATCATTTAAAAGTGTGTTCAGATTTGATCTAACTTTAGTGAAAAACAGATTTGCATCGTTATATTAAAAAAAAAGGATTTAAAAACATATTTCACATGTTGTCGAATAATCAGAAAAAGTAAAATTAAATTCATTACATCATTCAATTCGACAGATGGACTTCGATCTGAAATAACTTCAAATCTATATTATAGTCGAACTTTTACAAATACTATCGATGAATCGTATCATGAATATTGTTTTTGCCTTAGATAAAACGCAAGCCTTCTATTATTGTAATAAATATGAATTAATGTATAAAGAGAGTTTGTTTATCAAAAAAAACATCATCTATTATATCAAGTAACTCTATTGACATATATATTACAACATTTATTGTAGCAAACATATGACAAGTTCTCTTTTGTCAAAAAACATGTCAATATTCTTCAAGATATACGAGAAGAATAAGATGTTTTATTTCTGTTTTATAATATTAATTTTACTTACGATAACAATAGTAATGAAATACTTCTATTTGTCTTTATTTACTCAGAGATATTTTAGAAATTCCTGATTTTTACAGGCTCAAATAAATCAAGTATGCTATTTCAAAATAATCAGTACATATGATTAACATCACTTTTATTCATCTATCTATTTACAAATATTTATTCATTTAACTGATTTTGTTGAATTGAATTACGATTAGAGATTGATACATCAAGAAAATTATGTCGACTCGAAAGAATCGTTTAAATATGTGTGGATATATTAGACCTATAATAACGTTTTCCACAAAGTTTAGCGCGTAGGAACGTATAGGACAAGAAGAAGCAGGATTACGTCTTCGGAGAATATCCCCGGAAACTCGATTATGTCCTAGGGTAAGATGTATACAGATAGATAGGTATAGGAGATATAGGAGATATAGGAGATATAGGCGTTATAGAGGTATAGGAAACACAGTAAACATTTATTTATTTTTTTATAATTGATTTTTTCGAGCAAGAATCGATAACTTGAATGAATATATCTGACTGAATCACTATTCAAAGTCAAGCGCTGTATAAGGATTATTTGCACTAGTTAATTAATATCTCTTATATCTCCTATATCTCTTATATCTCCTATACCTCCTATATCTCCTATACCTCTTACCCTAGGACATAATTGAGTTTCCGGGGATATTCTCCGAAGACATCATATAGTTTAGTCTCTTGCAGACAAAAGATATCGTCGTATAAGGTCGTAAATCTACCACCTCTCTTATGTTTTATTACCAATAGATTAGAAAGATAGAGCATGAAATTCTGCTTATATTTGTTTATTTATTTTTTGTTTCATTGAATATCTAAAAGAAGTTTTCAAGATCTAGTTAGTCTTAAGTTCTCCACCAGTTTTGCAGTTTTTCGATAATAAACATAAGAGTGATTATATTTTCTTGTTCAAATTGAATATGAAAACTTATTGTGTCGATCAACCTAGTTTATCATGTTCTATAAATAGACATAATGATCATATCCACTATTAACTTTTCTCCCATATTATATAGTATCATTAAAAAAAGCAATAGATATAATTCTCATATATTATGTACACTAATTTTCATACACTTTGTAGAATTTTGTTGTATTTAAATAGCAAATTAACATTAATAATTCTTATGATAAAAAAACTATGCCGCTTCATACTCTATTATTCTACATAGTGTTGAGAAAAATCTTTTGATTGGAATTTTTTTTCAAAAACGGTTCGGTTCAGTTCATTCAATGAATCAACTAAAAGACCTAGTGAGCCAGATGCAGCTCGATGAACTCTATCAAAAACTAAATTCACATGTTTTATGAAATCCAACTGACACAAATGAAAGCAAAAGCGTTGATTTTCGTCTATGGAGAAAAAAAAAGAAATCTTTTTCTCTAAAAATTTGTTCCACAGCCTGACTCACTAATCAAATTTCGTTGATTGGATGCAACTGGACAAATAACTGAGATAGTCGAACAAATTGTTCGAGGAAATGCCTGCTTAAAAGCAGCTTTTGGGTATTTCAGATATCCTGATCAAAGTTGTGTTGTTTTCAATTGGATGAAACATTTACCATTATATATATATATATATATGGTTCGTTGAACCAAATCAAATGAGCTAAGTTTCATTAATGACTAAGGTCGTGGAGCAAATCATCTGAAAAAAACTTTTTTGGTTTTTTTTAATAGAGGATAATCAATATTTTTGCTTTGATTTATGTCGATTGGCTTTCATAAAATAATGTGAATACAGTTTTCGATAGGGCTCTTCGAGCCTCATCTAACTCACTATATTCGTTAGGTGGTTCAGTGAATGGGACGAATCACTTTTCGAAAAAAAAAAACTCGAATCGGCTGCTAACTTTCTTTAGATATTCATAAAACGTATGAAAATTCACCTATGTTATATGAGAATAGAATAGTATCTATTATATTTTTATGATTCTACATAATATAAAAGAGAAGCTAATAGTAAATCTAATCTCTATGTCCATTTGTAAAGTATGAAAAACTGCATTGATCTATACTATTTTTGTATTTAATTTAGAAAACAAAAAGAAAGAAAAAAATAATAGCTCTTCTTGTTATTATCGAATATATTTTAATATTATATTGACCTCAATACGATTAAGATCTTGATATTTATTTTAGACGTTCAGTTTAAATAAAAACTAAATAAATAGAAAACAGCATGCAGACCTTTATGCTTCATCGTTCTAACCAATTGAAATAAAAAGCGAAGAGAATGGCAGATTTACAATTTAATCCGATGATATCTTTTCTTATAATTAACTGTTTATTGTTTTTTAATTAACGAATAAGTAACATGATATGAATGAAACAATATTGATATGTATCTTACTAAAAATCAATAATTATCATCTCGTTTATTATATTTTAATAAATTGTGAATTTATTTAAAAATAATATGTCGATTATCTATATATGTTAAATTGAAAATAAGATTTATATGATCAGCTATTATCATACTGATAGAAATGATTTTTCACTATTCCAAATATTTATTTCCTGTGTCTTTTTCTTATTTTTTGAATGGTACATACAATCATCACATTAGATTGATAAAAGAATGGAAATATCTCGGTAATGAAGTAAGCATCATTATCATACAAAAAAGAAAACATTTACAAAGAATAAATTATTTTGAATTTTTGCACGAATTTATTGAAATTCTCTAGTTATGCTTTTTTTTCTTTTCATTATGTCAAATATAAATATTCTTTGATGATGTTGAAAATGGTTTATTGTTTATTCTCTTTCATAGGTTAAATCCTATCATTTCCGTTGTTTTTCTGCTTACACTATATAGGAATGCATTGCCACGATCAGTGTTGACTTGTTTTTTTTCCTTTTTGCTGTTCTTTCTATATAATATGTAATCTACTGGAAGAGAGAAAATAAATTATGACGCTTGTTATTTTTCTTTTTGTTATTATTAGCTTTATCTCTTTTGCATTTAATCATAACATTGAAGTTCGTGTGAGGGATGGAAAACTCTCACACCCGACATCTGCCCAGCGAGATAGTATGACAACAGAACGGAGCAAAAGAAATGACTGAACGAGGAATCGAACCTCGGACCTATCGCGTACCGGACGACTGCTCTACCAACTGAGCTATCCAGCCACGCCTCCTCTCCGTCATATGACCCACATACTGCTGGGTCATAACAACTACNTTAAATGTTTGATGATTTATTTGAAAAAAACTCGTAGTATGCTATTTCAACATAATATTTGATCTATAATCAAGCCTTTGGACCTTAAAATACCTTGAAGATTTGAGCGTAAAAGAATATATTGTTCTTTATATGTCGAATATACAGTAGTTTGGGACATTTTCTTTTTATAGATGATTTTTATTTTGAATATTCAATATCTGAAGAAGAAGAAGAAGAAGACATTCTTTTACGGTGAAATTTTCAAGCATTATAAGATTCATCCAACTATTTTATGAATAAAATATCAGTTCCATAGACGAGTCACACTTAAAAACATTATTAATGATTCTAAATAAAATTTCTAAAAATAAAACATCTATAGACTTCGTTAATAATCACAAAAGCATCGAGTTGATATTGAGTTTTGTTTGTTCAATAGTCCTGTTGTTAACTTAATAAGAACATTTTAACTGTGTTGACAAACAAATATAAGACGAAATAAAAATTGTAATTAAACTCAACTAAGATAGAATATATTTAATCTAGATAAAGAATAGCATAGATATTCAGTCATAACTTATACTTATGATATGTTATTTCATATCTGAAATTTATAAATGTTCGATAATAACGAAGGAGATAAATATTTTCTAATTGAATATTTATTTCACTTCTCCAATAAAAGTTATTCGAAGCAAAAAAACAAACGTTAAATATAAATCATATTTTACATCAATTATTTGCATTAATTATATCTGAAAAGTCAGCTTGTTCAACAATTTGTTGTAAGCAGCTTGTTACATCTATTCGTTTTATTGAGATATTTAGTCTTCGCAATAGTGATACTGTTTCCATTCCATCTAAACATGTGTTATTTGAAGAAGAAAAACTAATGATTAAACTATATCAAATATTTACCTATTGTTTTAGTTCTAGTGTCTCTGCTGTTGGTATTGACAATAATAATAAAGTTAATTTTAAAATAAAACTAATCATGAAAATATAACAAATATATTTACTTGTAAAGAATTTCGTTATTACTAATGGTTTCGATATTACTTAAATATAAAATTTTATCATTAAAAAAAACCTATTGATCAGGATATGAAAAATATTTATCGGAAGTTGGCTTGAGTGTTACTGTTATTGTAGGCACTACTTATAAAAGTTTATTATTAAAAAAAAACTATGGATCAAAATATGAAGAAAAAAAACGTTTACCGGTAGATGAGTTCGGTGCCACTGGTGATTCTGATGGTATTTCGAAAGTTTTTATTTAAAAAAAAAAACTACTAATAAGAATATGAAAAATATTGACGACATTCTGATGAAATAGGAGTTGGAATATTAACTGACATTCGACTTGAACAACTTGAACCCATTATTAATGGTTATCTAAAAAAGAAATTCTCATTTAGTCAACATTGACACAACAATAAAAAGAAAAAAACAGTTTCATTTATAGTTTTATTATTTATAGTTAGATTTAATAATCGTTATTTTATTAATATTAAAATAAAAATAATTATCTATATATTCATTTTGATTAATCAAATATTAATTTTTTAATACTAAAATGATTTTCTATTAATTATTTAATTTATTAATGATCTTCTATCGACTAGAATTCTTCTAGATCTTATCGTCTCAATATAAATCAAACAAAATAAATTTATTCCGAAGATCAGTAGTATTTTTTTCCTTATAAAAAGAATTTACTTAAAAACAGACCTATTCAAAATGAAATCAACCAAGAAAATCAAATGTTAAAATTATTGTAAATGATAAATGAAGTCTATTCGAAAAAAAGTCATTCATTTTAATATCATTGAAAATCAATTCTATTGTAAGAACATTAGCCATTATTATAGACAAGACAATGTCCGTTACTTGTTTTATCTTAAATTTTCTTGTTAATACTTGATATAGAAGAAATTTATTTTGTTTGATTTGTCTTGAGACGATAAGATCTATAAGAACTCTAGGAGAAAAGAGTTTAAATATATGAGTGAACTCTATTGGAATAAAGCACAATAAATTCATAATATTTTCTTGTCTTAGAGTTATTTTATGATTTTAATTATTGAAAGATATTCTCAAAGTATTTTATTTTATAGTTAAACATAAATTATTCTCAAATATACTCTTTAATAAATCTTCTATAGTTATTGTCATTGTTGAACAAGTAAATTTATTTATTTTGATATATATTATTTTATCCTTGACTACTCTTATTATTTATGTAACAAACAAATATTTCAATGAATCTATATAAACCGATCTAGACTTGTGTCGTTAATATAATCTATTATAATCTATCTTTTTTTTTTTGATTCAAAAATAGTATTGTCCTACAATGAAAGTTCATTTTATAACAACTATTCTATAAACATGTCAAAATGATCTCTTATCTATTTAAAATTGTACTAAAATATTTGTGTTTGAATAGGATAGATCGAAATAAAATATTCATTTTTATATAAGAATAAATCTCCAATTGAATACTTATATAATATTGTATCAAGCTCATTATAGTAAATAATAACCATTTCATGATTATTACTTTCTAATCTACTAATTAGATCTAAACATCTGAAAAAAACTGACCACAGTCATTGTCTACACGATAATATTAAAATTGTTTTATCATGTTCAATATACTGTATGTCATATCATTTCAATGGAGACAAGTGTAACGTTCGACCACTAACTTTTCCTAAAATATAATTGAAAATATCTTGAAATGGTGTGCTGCTGATTTTGATGTTCGAATAAAAATTAAAGTAAGAGCTATGAGGAAGATTCATACTATTTTAATTAAATTTTTTGAATAAACACAAGAAGTTCAGTTTTCAAAAATAAAGACTTTTTTTCTTTTTATAAAACTTGACCGAAGATTTCCGAGGTCGACAAATCAAAATCTATAATCGATTTTTCAACATTTTTTAATTCAATATTTCCAATGAGAAGAAGTCTATTTCAAACAAATAGTTTTATTTTATGAAACATAAATAAATCGCAATAAATTGGATTCTATTGATCAAACTAAACTGAAACCGACAATTTAAAAAAACGATTAAAAATTTGAATTTGTCGATTCTAGAAAGATTTACTCAACGTTTTATTTAAATATCTTTGTTTTCTTCTAATTAGACTTGTTTTTATCAAAAAAAAAAAAAGCCGAATTAAAATAGTAAATAACCCTTACTCATAGTGATGTTCTTTATTTCCATTCGAATTCGAAGCATATATCGGCACCACACCATATTAACTAGCAAAAGCTACCGGTGGTTCTCGATCTTCATTTTATTCTTATGTAATTACAGTTAGGTTTTATTTATTAACAGCAATAGTCTTAATGAGAAAAAAAAAAAAACTTGCACTCATTTAAGTATGCATATGATAAGATATTCTTTAACTAGAAAAGAATAAAATGAAAGTTACAGTGATGTTGATAATGATTAATACAACAATAATAATCACAATCGTCTCTTATTTGTTCAATGTAATATGCAATGTTTTAAAGATAGACGAGAAAAACAAAAAGATCGAAAAGAAATAAATTAATATAAGATTATTAAAAAAAAGAAGAAAAAATTGTATATTGATAATATTATTTTGTTTGAATATGATTCTGAATAAAGCCTTTAAAAGGCGGCACATATAAATATAATCTATAAATTAATATTCTTATGAGCAAAAAACAAAAAAGATGAATTCTATCAACATAATTCAATATGATGAAGAATATTTCTTTTGTCCGGCCAATATTCGACTGTTTTTTTAGATATTTTATCATAAAATATTCGACACACTTAAACCATACTTTCTAAACAATGTTTTAATAGATTTTTGAAAGATAACTATTGGAATTCGGTTCATTTTTTTATTTTCATATGTTAACGAGTCAATATTGATTATTAGTATATGATTATCATTTTTGTTTATCTATTCCTATAAGAAAGGAATCATTTTTATAATCAAATAAAACTTTAGTAAAAAAAAAAAAAAAAAAAAAACCAATATAAATACAAACCTATATCGACTTGATATTGTTCTCATTCGATTCTTTTTTCTTTATTTCTAAAATAAATTCATAATAAATTATATACAATATCCTTACAAAATAATCATATGAATTTATTCATTCATTAAATATGATTATTTTCTCTTGTTTAAGAATATTAACTATGATAAAACCATTTTTATTTTCAACACTGTGAACTTCTATCAGATCTTATCATATATGACTAAAATCTTAGAAAATCCATTTGAATCCTCTACAAATATACTCAAGAATTGAATAATAAAATCATATTCGGATATCTAGTATTAAAGATTCGGTTGAATATTACACTAGAATAACATTAGAACATAATATGGATCGATGAACACGAATTAAATAATATTGATAGAGTTTATTGTATGTATAATGAATCTCGATTATCGATTTCATTATTGATTCCATCAATAACACTTTCATTTGACTCTTACTAATTGTCCGATTTTATAAAATACGATTGAATAAGTTGGAAAATGTTAATGATTGATTGATTCATTCTTTCCTTATATAAGACATTGCAATAGAATAAATTAACTTGAAAAGTTTGAGATACCAGCAAATAATTTTCATTTATCGATAATGAAACTCAACTCTTTTACTCAAATTTAAACGAAATTTTAATTTTCTCGAAATAGATTCTATTAGAGTAAAAAAAAAGTTCAATTCGAACATTACATTTAGAATATTTTACTATTATCTATTATAATATAATAGACGATTCACTTTTAATAAAGGTATTATACAATCAACAGCTAATCCATGATTATATTTATTCATTACATTTGTTCAAATCAATTGATTTTCTTCTATAGTAACGATATTTGTTAAATAAAATACATCTAATGATTTATCTATTATTGAAATATACATTTATGATAAATAACAGAGAACATCTTTGCATTTGTTATCATCAGTATTCTAATGCAATCGTCTCTTGATATAAGAAATGAAAAAACAAAGGAAAAAAACGATTGGCTTGTATCTTATTTTAGCATTTATAGAATGAATATTTTATTTAATCATTATTTTCTTCAATTAAATCTTACTAAAGAGAAATATTTGAAGAGACTAATTTAAATACCGAAAATTAAAATGATAGAAATGAAAAATAATATGTAAAATATGAGATTTTTTTAAAAACAATTCATAAATATAAAGAATTTCATATGTTTGTCGTTGTTCAAAGAAAATTTTTATTCGAATGATGTTGAACTCAACAATATTTAAATACTTATTTCATATAGAAAATGAATTTCAATGATTTATTTTATTCTGATTATGATTAGCATTTACTTTATTTTTCAAAGAAAAAATAAAATATTCAATGTTAATCAAATAATAGAATATAATTATTGATTATATTCAAATTTATTAGTTTCAACGTCTCGTAAACCTTTCTATGAGCTCATTTTTGAAAGACAATCATTTATTTTAATATTCGGATCCAAACTAGATCATTATTTCTACATTAACTCAATCCAAATATTAATTGAGAAAGATTTTTAGCATCTTTTTTTTTTTTTTTGTTATGATTATTTGCTATATGCAGAAAGTCAATTGTACTAGAAGATAAAACAACGAAGAACGTTAAATAATCCTTTTTAGAATATCTTGATTTGATAAACTATCAAGTTTTGAAGAAATTGAAGAGAAAACTTGTTTGGATCATGCTTTAATACAACTGTCTTAGGTGATGTCGTATTGCAAGGTTATGTAGAATTCAGAAAGTCAAGCAGATATATTTGAATTAATTTTAAAGAACTATAAAATAAACCGTTTGCTATAAAATGAAGACTTCTCATTTATGTGAAGAAACTGAGAGTTAACATCTAGTCAATGCAGAGGTCTGCAAGGTACACACTTTTCACAACCTGTAACCTGACCTGTAAGAATTTTCTTAACCTGGCTCTGCTCTGTCCTGTAAAAAATTTCTTCCGTATTTTGATGAATTCCTTCCCGAAAAAGTTCAGTTGTCCTGTAATCAGTACCAACGAATATTAATTATGTAGAAGAAAATAAGATACTATTAAACTTCTAGATGAAGGTTCTATTTGAAGTGAGCACATGTTAATTTAGAGTGAAAAAATCTGACAAAAAAAACGATGTTTACTCTAGAAAAACCTGTGATCTTGGCTATTTTTCTTTTGCAGACAGAAGATATTTTGGTGAAGCCTCTATTACATAGAAAACCCTGCCATTTTTGCTGCATTCTTATGATCCACTCAAGTGTAAGTCAAAGTAATACATGGAGCCTCTTCAATATGAATATATTGATATTGGGAACACCCAAGAGTAGTTCATAAAATCCTCAACTTGAGAAAAGTGCAGTTTTTGAATAAAAAAAAAAGAAGAAGAGAAATTCGGAATACATGCTAATGATGTGTGCTGAAATAAAATATCTGAAAGAGAAATATAACATAAAATATCATTCAGAATGAAGGAACGTGTAAATGGCTTAATCTAGCTCAAAATCACTACTAAGATTCGTTGAAATTTTTAAAGCACTGTTATGGCTGCATTTCTATCACAGGTTGACAGGTTATGATCCCAGTGATCTGCAATCTGCCCTGTAAATAATCGTGTCATCTTACCCTGCCCTGCCCTACAGGGCTCTAAAACAGTGTTTCAATAATGAATATAATAGTTATCTGATACTGTCATAATTCGGTACTTTTAGTCCAATAATCTGTCGAGTAATCTCAATTGAGTATCATTCAAATTTGTATGATGTTTCAAGTTTCAGTTAACTATTTGTTTTTATTGCTATAAAATGAATTAAAATATGTATTGTTTCATATTTGAATCTGAACTCTATGCATTGTTTCACAATCATTATCTCGAGAGTGATGTTGAATTTTAGGAGAGAGAGAGAGAGAGAGAGAGAGAGAGAAAATAGTAGCGGCGCCAGGATTTCAGTTCAGGGTGGGCTCATCATGGGTTGAGCCCACCCTAACCTACACAAAGTGTTCTTTTTACATAGCTTTCAAAATCTCTCAGGGTGGGCTCGATGTAAATCAGGATGGGCTGAGCCCACCCTGGCCCACC
>CAJNSZ010000990.1:9299-40161 GCA_905329745.1 Rotaria sp. Silwood2 | reverse complement strand
CTTTTAGATAAATTCTTTTAGCACAGACTTACGTGAAAATGTTTGGTCTTTCACATGGTTATTAATTAAAATTAATTAATTAATTAAAAAGTAATTAGCGATTATCTCGCTAACCACATGACAAAAAAAACTTGAAAATTTTAGGACAGACTATAGGGCACAAGCTGCATCTATGGCAAAATTTTCAGCAAGAGTGGACTCCAAAAACTGTCTTCCGAAAAACCGGTTTTCTAGAGACCATAAAAAGTGCAGAAACGAAAACTTTTGTCTCATCATCATCTACGGACTCTGAGTAATGATTTGTGACGTTTGAAGTCGATTTCGAACGTTTCAGTTGGTTACAAGGGCATCTTCTTGGCTGTGTAGTCGTAGTATGTCACGTCGCTCACGTCAAATGGACTCAATTTATTGTAAAATCTAAACATAGTCAGGAAAAACGTTGCATAGATATTTTGGAGCTTCAAGTGCCATCTACAACATGTACTATTTAGTTTTCGAAAATATTGTGTAAATTTGCAGATTTTTCAAACTGAAAAGGTTGCAGTGGAAGTTGATGTCCTTTTTTGAGTCACGTCGCTAACAAATGATTTTGCCCATATACTCAACTAATATTCTAATCTCAGGTTATTTCTAAGAAGCAAATTTAAATATCTACGTATAATTTATCGAAAATTTATGTTATCAAGTATTATACACTAAGTTATACGAACATGTACATGTGTTCTAAAATTTCTCCTACGCTTTTATACATCATTCAATTCAGAATGATTTCACTAGAAATTATAATTCGGGCAAATAAGACTTTTAATGTCATCATATTCATACGAAATGGTACTTTCGAAAAATTTAAAAAAGTACTTTTATAATATCTAACTTTTTTGAAAAAGACGATCATAGCTCGAGTCAGTTAGAAAAACTGAAAAACAACATATCGTATTTTCAGGATGCCTATCCGATTCCGATTGGAGAATTTCGTTGAGAGTATCAAAGTGCGCTTCGGCAGAGTCCAAAAACCTTGGACCCAACGGGTTCTAGTCACGGCTTGTAAATATCAATGAAAGCGAATAGATTAACTTTTTTGAGCATCTAAAAATCCCATAATATAGAGTACTTAGATATAATTTTTGGAGAATGGCTTATTTACAATATTATTTAACTCTGCTCTTAATTTTTTTGGTAAAATGTTCTTTTGAGAATATCATTACATTTCTACTACTGAAGATGAATCGCTAAGCTTAATTACTAAATCTATCTCATGAAAAGACTATTCTAAAACACTGTCATCTTTAAATATTAAGTTATAATGTTTTGTTTAGGTAGGTCATTATTGATTATTAGGTTCTTAATAGATTTCTTCCTAGTTATTGTACAATTTTATTTTTTATATCTTGACGTTGTATTCTTCAGGTTTTATTGTTCAAAAAGTGATATACTTAGAATCACACTCGTTAATTTTTACCTTTTTTTTTGTTTCTGCTGCTTTTATGATTTGATTGCAGGTAGGAAGAAGGTGGCAAGATAGAGTCACTTCTATCGATTACTACTGTCTTGTCGACCCATTATCAACTCATGGTAACAACAAAAACGAAAAAAAAAGAAAAAACTACCAGGTGTACGTTCTAGTACAGTGCTTTTTACATCAATAAAATTTGACGAAGATCCTATCTGTTGCAGAAATGATCACAACAAGAAAGAAAAAACAAAACCCTACAGTAATTAAAACGCCATCTATTAAGAAATATCAGTAATCTGTATCATATACATATAAAATTGTCAATTAGCTGTATAACTTTAAAAACAATTAATTTAATCGATCATTTTTGGGGTATATAATCGATGAACATATCACAAACAGTATGTTGACAATGTTGTATATGACTAAAGATGAAAACGTATAGGGTTTTATTGACATTTGAAATAGTTTCGTTTTTCGCTAATGGTTAACTATTTTCTTTTTATATCAATGCAACGAATAAATTCATTATAAAAGTTGAGAAATGGTTAAAACGACATTGATTCCATGTAGTCTGTTTTATATTAGGTCATATAATCATCTATGGTAAATATAAAAGCAAAGAAGAAATTCAATTTTACTACTCGGAAGTTTTATCAAAGAATGGTCAACTTCAATAGAATTTTAGCAATTCTTTGGTTAAAAAAAAGAATAATTGCTACTCGAGAGAAAAAAAACATAATGAAACAGTGTTTTTTTTTGCTCTTTTCGAGGAAGAAACAGAAAGCTTGTTTGCGTTCTGTTGTTTTTTTTTTCATGAAAAAAAAGAAAAACCTGTGCAAATAATGCATGTAATGGTAGTTGGAAAGAACGAACGAATAAAAATTTTATTGGTAAAAAAAGAGAACAAATGACAAATACTGAGAGACATCTGTTAACATTGACAGAAAATTTAACTAATAAAAAAATTATACAACATAAACTTCAAAAAGATCAATCAGTTTTCAAAAAAAAGGCAAAGGTTACAAAAATTCCTTTGTATGGATTCTATAATGCTTTATCAATCATTGAAATATTGAAGTGTATAACGAGTTTGAGTTAAAAGATTAAAATTGACACTGAACTTTCCTTAAATATTTTAATGTCATCTTACAAATAAATAGATTAATAATTCGAAATCTGCTGAGACTATATATTAATATTATTAGTTCAAAAATCTCACTAAATAGAAAATCAACTAAGTCTTTCGTTATTATCGTTAAGAAGACAATTTAGTTATGAAAGTAAAACTTATATTCAAGATAATTCTTCATTTGAATGAATGAAATATTTTGCAATGAAGAAAACAGCTAGTCTTGTTTGAAATATTCAGCGTCTCGCCCATAGACATACACCGCCCGAACGATCGCGGTTTGATCATGTTAATAGTTAGAATTTCTTGAAGTTGAAATTCAAAAAGTCAATTCAATTTTGATACTTTGCAGCAACATTTGTCTTCTTTTTATATGAAACTATAAATGATAAATAGTGACACTAACTTAGTACTCATTCTTAGAAAAAGTACGATATCATTTTTAGATTTTATTACTGATGTTTTGTAATTTGTCAAAAAATTTTAGTTTTATAATACACGTCTCAGGCTATGGTCATGAGAAAAAGATGGCGTTCGAAAAAAAAAAGTCTAAATGAATGAACTTATATCAGCATCTGTTCTTCCAACAATACGAATTTTTTCACCAGGCTCAAGTATCAATGAAACATTATGAAGAAACAATAGTAAATGTGATTTTTTCGAATGACACATGGACAAATTTTCAAAGATAATACAACATTGTGAGAGTCAATATAGTTGAATAGGTAGTTCTTTATCGAGTGAACGATATTCAAGTATTCCTTCAAATAATGTCATCTGAGTTTCGGCTTTCACTAATTGTCTAAAATCAATGGCGTTCTCTAGACAAAAAACTGCACATTTTATTTCAAGATCTCATTTGATAGCTCATTGAAAAAAAACCTATTAAATTAAGACTATAGGTGAATGTAAGAACAATATCTACATCTGAGACTTACACAAATAATTATGAGAAAAAACAGTAACCAAGGCAAAAATATTAAACATAATCAATCGAAATTCATCATTGACCATCTGTTCAACGTTGTAATCACGCCATTTCTGTGTATTATTATTATCGAGATGATAATGAAATTTAAAAAAAAAGTTCAGCATGATAAAGTCGAATAACTTTAAGCCAACAAGTAGTTGATACTAATTGTGAATAAACAGGACTTCGTGTAATTCTTAGAAGTCGCTTTAAGTCACAGAATTTCATAATATCCGTAATTCGAATATTAAGTTTTACAACATAGTTATTAGACTATTCGTTTAAGGATACCCCCATTTCTTGGCTCAAAAGTTTTGGTTTCTTGGTTTTTGTGGCCATTTTATAGTCTCAATTGGTGTCTATCTACGGATTACATTTTGGAACCCGAATATTATCTTTAAGCTATAAAAAAGTTGGAAAAGAAATTAAATAAGGAAATTAGCAAAAATTCTAAATTATTTCGCATTTTTCTCAAAATCAAATTTTTAACAGAAAAAGTACTGTTTCGCTCCCCTTTCTTTGGCGTAGTAAGGCGTCCGATCGAGTTGAAATTTTTTTCACATATACTGGACACTGTTTGGGGAGAGGGAGGGGCAACGATATTCTTTTGTTCCAAAATATATTAATCTGCTGACTTTTTGTAGCGTTTACAAGACAAAAAACAGTATGCAAAAAATCATGCGTTTTTTAGGGTGCCTTCGATATTTTAACTTGTTTATTCGAACGACAATAGATAAAGAGAAACCAAAAAAAAAATACTCACCTCAGGCAGTGTCTAGTATCTACAAGAAAATGTTTCAGCTTGATCGAACGTAGCATCTCGGAGAAACGGGGGCCAAAACTGAGGCCATTTTTCGCTATTGTGATCCAAATATCTCATAGAAGAAAACATTCGAAAACTTTAAGTCTATGATAAATTTTACTCTACATATCAGGATCTATCTACTCTGAAAATTTCAAATTTTTGTGATGAGTCGTTCTCCAGAAACGCCGAGAAGGTGGGGGAGGGGTACTCTTAAAGAATTCGCGATATACAGTTGCCATTAAATTAACGATTTTGAGTCAGTATAGTGTAACGAGATGAATATCAGACTCCTTATTGATATATCTACAAAGTTCAGGATATTGAAGTAAGTCTACAGAGGTAGGTCTTCTCTTGATACTCTGAACCCCACGCTTGGAAATTCATACACACCCAAAAAACTACGTATCTGAAGAAATAAAAGAAAAAAATTTCGTTAATGTAATATGAAATATGTTTGTTGTCTTTGTTTTATCGTGAATCAGATTTCATCATTTGATATATGACAACGAATTTCAGCACAAATGTTTTATTGAAGCCACATAGAAATCCAATTGGTCCTGTATTCAACAACGAATGCATCTTCCTGACGTAAATGACTCTGATTGATAAACCATTGACGAAGATTTTTATTCATTTCATCTGTTAGCAAACCTCTGATGTAAAGACCACGAAGACTTTTATCTTTCCACAATGAAAGTACTTTTAGAATAAGAGAATCGACGAAAACTGTAGGACTTTCCAAAGATAAACTAAAATCACGAAGATGATTAAACTTTCGTGCAATAACATCCAATTGAATCGAATCAATTTCTTGAAAACGGTTAATTTCAAGATCTACAATTCGCTTTTGTAATAATTCACATGTAGATTTATCTTCGAGTACAACATTCAAACAATTGAAATTAATTCTTAAACACTCGAGATTAGGAGCAGCTTGAACTAGATGAAATATTTCACATATTCCCTTCACATGGAGACGCTTCAGTTGAGGTAAATGCAAGACAATCGATTGAGTTGATTGAAAAGTAACTATAGATGAAAAAATTAATAGTAATTAATTGAACAACTGACACTGGAATGTGAAAATTTCATTTTTCATGACTCAAAATAGAATGGAGATTTTTCTCAAAACGGAAAGTGAAAAAAAACACTCGTTTGAGAAAATCAATATTAGAATAAAATGTCGAGTACATAAAAAAATAAAAAAAGATGCTTTTCTCTCTTTTTTTTGTGTTTCACTAAAAATGAGTACATCTGTATATCACACTAAATACTAAAGACTACTTTCTATACGGGATGTACCAAAAATAGTAATGCAATAAAAAAATCCATTTGTTTCACTTAGCTTTTGTGAAACAGGATCTTATCACGGATTCGTCATATTTCAAAGTATTTTCTTAAAATAGAACTATCAGTAGATGTTAATAAAGAAATGTAACTTTTTCTCATGTGTAAACAAAAATCTATTTCCCAACGAAGATACTCTGATAATTTAAAGCCTTCGAGTCCACATTTGTCCTAATATTGAGGAACTATTAGACTATATTGAAACACGATCAGAGTCAGAGAATCAGTTTTTTGGTAATTGAAAATATTTCAACAGTAAGAACGGCGATGACACTCGTTATTTGTACATCTATTTATGAATTCATATGCTTCAATGTCTCTAGCCGACGATAATATTCATCTTACTAACTTATCTGTTCTTGTTTCAATCGAAAACAAATTGACATTGTTTTTTTTTGTATTCTGAGTCAGTCAGTAAATTCATTCTACTCTATCTCTGTATACATTTCTTATAGTAGATGACACTTTTAAAACCTAAATGTTGGGTAGAAAAATGCATAGTGGAAAATAACATACGTGTTTCAGAGTTGTTGTCTGAGCCAACGATGAGCGTTTGAAGCCGATGAAAATGTTGCACTATCAAATGTATATCGGTTAAACACTGTCCGCCAAAAACTTTTAAATCTTTAACCTTTTGTGTGTATTTCGAACCAGCCAACATGCAATTAGCTATTTTAGCTGGAATCATCACTAAAGATAAGTCGCAAGGAATTGTATGAATTACTGCATATTCATTCAGTTCATTTAGTAAACATGTTATTTGAATATGAGTTGGCCACGTAGAAAGCAAAGTATTTACTTCGATATGTGATTTAGTGAAGTAATAAATAATAAATAAATGTATCTCGATAACTGATGATGATAAAATTCGAATAAAATTCTGACCAGTAACAAGACCCACATCTTCTGTACATATATCCACTGCTAATCGCTGGAGACATGGCATCTTATTTAGGATATAAGCAATTTCGTCTAAGGACCAGTGTATCCTTATTGAACGCAACTGAAAGTCTTTTAGATGAACAAGAGATAACGTATTTGCTAATATCGACTTTGAATCAGACGATAACTGATCAAAGTCAATATGTAAACGTTTAATATGTGGCACAAGTGTAAATAAATACCCTAACATTTTATCAGTGTTTAAATTTACTATTAACTCTTCGATGTTCGGATAAGAAATAGCTTCGTCATTTTTAGTTGCGTTCAGAATAAAACCGATTGAATCATAATCAAATAATACGGACTTTAGTCGATTATTGTTAGCAGTAAGAACTTTTCCCAGCGATTGTTCTACGCAGTCACCTTGAAGATTTCTAATATCAAGCTTGACAAGTTGAGAAAGATCGGTGATTCTGACAAGAAATAAATTTAGTTGTCTATCGATGAAATTCACAAGTGACAAGGCATGCAATTGTGGAAACATTAAAGATAATTTCAAGTGAAAAAATCTCGAATTTAATTCATTGGACATAATATTTTCCCATTGTCCATTGAACACAAACGATCGTATTGAAAGGCCAATTTGAGGAATGATTTGCGTTACAACAAAGTTAAACTGTCTGTAAGTAACATCCCTGAGACTCACATAATGACAGTAGTCAGTTATTGTCAAATTAAGACGAGAGTTCAGATTGAAGAATGAATAAAGAATTTCGGCACAGCGAAGATATTTACATACGTATAATATCATTTCATCTGGTAACATTTCGAAAATTGTAACATCCTCCATTCCGAGTGACTAATCTTGTAGTATTTTTGGCTGATAGAAGGTACGCACAATTTATTTCATTAAAGAGAGAAGATGCATTCAAACGTTGAATATGATCTGACTCGGACGGAAAAAAACAAGTTGTGATGTATGCAGGTCGAGAAAAAAAAGTCGCCTATTTCTTTGCATACATGTGAGGTGGATGGAAGGAAGAGAAACAATTATGTTTACATAGCCCATGTGACAATTGTAGAAATGCGATGTGCAGATTTTTGTGAGGCGGGTGAGAGTGTGGGTGTGCTTGATGTGAATGTCGTTGCAGGTGTAGATATGAGGAATTCTGGGTCCTCTCTTCACCAAAAACCACATATCGACACCTCACATTCACACCCACACCCACAGTATGAAAAATAGTCTATAGTAGGTTTTTAATCTCTAGTCTTGCACAATGAAGAATGTTCATAAAAAATTTTCAAAAAAACTCTGGCATGTAATTTTTGAGCAAATTGATGCCTTAGATGGGCTTTTTGTAAATCCTCCCCCCAACCCTTGCTATCCGTATATCTTGAGCGAAGAACACTTTTGAACAACCTGACAGCTTGTGCTCGAATGAGCATAGTATAAAAATCATTTTGATTATAATATTTTTCGATCTTTAACTTGACGGATAAATTTTGTAAGTACTTCAGTTTTAGCATAAAGTCCCTTTTCTTCAAAATTTGCGAACGCTCCAAAACAAAGAAACCCAGACATATGACTTTGAAAATTATCTTACAAAGACAACTTTTCATCCTCTATCCAACGGTAAAGTTAAAATTTCCAAAGAGTCTTCATGAAAAATAAAACTAACCGATTTTGGAGGTCGATCTTCGATAAAAATCGACTTTTGAGTTCTCTCTGCTGGGAGTAGCGCACGATTTGAATCAAAACCAAATATCAATCCCTACATAATTCGACAAGGGCTACAAAACTAGCACATTTAAATCTTATATCGGCAGAAAGTCGATATGAAAGCAGCGGACCTGTTTGGAAGCATCCGTATCCGTATGAAATAAATACGGAGAAAAAGAACGTACACTATCTATTGTCACTAAAATCTAATCGGCAACACAACTCAAAACACGTACTGTCATGTCTTCATGCTTCATCTGTCAGAATACTATCCGAATATCTTGAATATCAAGTATGTCACAATTGAAAACCAAAAGGTTTTATAGTATTTTGCAAATAAAAGTGACAAGAAAACAAATAGTCCCATATTCGATCAGAAACATCAGTTTTTCATTGAGCTATCCCCAAAACCAATATTTAGAACTTGGCCAGTTGTTGATTCCGTTCAATCAATTTCTTGAAAAGAGCATCCAGCTGCTTTTCGATTTCATTGGGGAAAAGGTCTAGTGCAGTGAGTGTCTGTGTGAAAAAGTACAGATCATAATAAGAGAGAGATGAGTACAGAATGAGGATCACCGTGTTCTTTCGTAATGCATCAACCAGATGTTGTGCACCGAACGCTCCGATTTGATTATTGCCCATGTTTAATGTGGTAAGTGTCTGTGTCAAAAATTCAGCTGGCGATATGAGAGAGATGAATAGAGAACGAGTGTCACCGTGTTCTTTCTTAATATTTCTGCAAGATCTTGTGCTCCCAAAGTTCCTATTTGATTGTCGTACAGATGTAGTGTGGTGAGTGTCTGCATGAGAAGTTGTAGATGGTGATACGAGAAATGAATAGAGAATGAGGGTTACCATGTTCTTTCGTAATGCATAAGTCAGATGTTGTGCCCCAACAGCTCCAATTTGATTGAAGGAGAGATCTAGAGTCGTGAGTGTCTACGTGAGAAAGTGTAGATGAGAATGTTAGACAGATGAATAGGTAATCAGGGTTACCGTGTTCGTTCTTAATGCATGAGCCAGATGTTCTGCTCCAAGAGCTTCGATTTGATTGAAAGAGACATCGATTGTCGTGAGCGTCTGTGTGAAAAAGTGCAGATGAGGATATCCACGAGATGAATAGATAATGAGGATCACCATGTTCTTTCGTAATGCATAAGCCAGATGTTTCACTCCGTTGTCTCCGATTTCATTCGTGGAGAGATCTACTGTGATGAGTGCCTGCGTGAGAAACTGCAGATGGGGATACGAGGGATATGAGTAAAGAATGAGAGTCACCGTGTTCTTTCTTAATGCACCAGCCAGATGTTGTGCTCCGTTATCTCTAAGTTGATTATAACAGAGATGTAAGACGGTGAGTGTCTGTGTGAGAAATTGAAGATGGAGATATGAGAGACATAAATAAAGAATAAGGGTCACCGTATTCTTTTCTAATGCATGAGTCAGATGTTGTGCTCCAAGAGCTCCGATTTTATTGCTGCGAAGAGATAGTGTTCTAAGTGTCTGTGTAGAAAAATGCTGATGAGGATACCAGACAGATGACTAAAGAATCAGGATCACCGTATTCTTTCTTAATGTACAAGCCAGATGTTCTGCTCCGAGAGCTTCGATTTGATTGCAGGAGAGATTTAGTGTGATGAGAGTCTGTTTGAAAAAGCGCACATGGAGATATGAGCAAAGAATGAAAGTTACTGTGTTCTGTCTTAATGCATCAGCTAGATATTGTGCTCCAAGAGTTCCAATCTTATTGCTGTGGAGACCTAGTGTCGTGAGTGTCTGCGTGAAAAAGTGCACATGGGAATATGAGAAAGATTCATACAGAATGAGCATCACCGTGTTGTTTTGTAGTACGTGTGCCAGTTGTTCTGCTCCTTTGTTTCCGATTTCATTGGAGCAGAGATCTAATGTGGTGAGTGTCTGTGCGAAAAAGTGCAGATGGGAATATGAGAGAGGCGAATACAAAATTAGGGCCACCATGTTATTTCGCAATGCATCAGCCAGACGTTGTGCTCCTTTGTCTCTGATCTCATTGTTGTGGAGATATAGTGTGGTGAGTGTCTATATGAAAGAGTGTACATGAGGATATGATAGAGGTGAAGACATGATGAAGATGACCGTATTATTTCGTAAGAATTTAGCCAGATGTTGCGCTCCTTCGCTGCCAATTTGGTTTTGGGCGAAATAGAATGTAATGAGTGTCTGTGTGAAAAAGTGCAGATGAGGATATGAGAGAGATGAAGAGAGAATGAGGATCACGGTGTTCTTTCTTAATGCATAAGTCAGATGTTGCGCTGCTTTGTTTCCGATTTCATTGCCTCCGAGATTTAGTGAAGTGAGTGTCTGTGTGAAAAAGTTCAGATTGAGATATGAGAGAGATAGGCACTAAATGAGGGTCACCATGTTATTTCTTATTACATCAACTAGATGTTGTGCTCCTTCGTCTCCAATTTGATTACATTCAAGATGTAGTGTGATGAGTGTCTGTGTGAAAAAGTTTGGATGACGATATGAGAGAGATGAAGAGAGAATGACGGCCACCGTGTTGCTTAGTAACGCATGACCCAAATGGTGCGCTCCTTTGTTTTGGATTTGATTGAAGGAGAGGTCTAATGTGTTGAGTGTCTTTGTGAAAAAGTGCAGATCGAGATATGAGAGAGATGAAGAGAAAACGATGGTCACTGTGTTATGTAGTAATGCATCCGCCAGATGTTGGGCTCCTTTGTTTTTGATTTGATTGCCGCTGAGGTCTAGTGTGGTGAGTGTCTGTGTGAAAAAGTACAAATAAAAATGTGAGAGAGATTAAGAGGGAATGAGGGTTACTGTGTTATATCGTAATGCATCAGCCAGATGTTGTGCTCCGAGAACTCCGATTTGATTGCCTCTGAGATCTATTGTGACGAGTGTCTGTGTGAAAAAATGTAGATTAGGATATTAGAGATGTGACAAGAAGATGAGCATCACCATATTATTTCGTAATACATCAGCCAGATCTCGTGCTCCGAGGACTCTGATTTGATTGCCTCCGAGATGGAGTTTGGTGAGTGTCTGTTTGAAATGGTACAGATAGAGATTTCCAAGAGATAAATAAAGTGTGAGAGTTACCGTGTTATTTCGTAAGGCATCAGTCAGATGTTGTACTTCTGTGTCCCCAATATGATTGTTGTTGAGATTTAGTGTATTGAGTGTCTTTGTGAGAAAATATAGAATGCTATTGTACGAGGAGTAATGGGAGAAAGAATGAACAAAAATACTATGTGCTGATGTGTGAAGAAAGAAAACTAAAAATGCAGTATGTTATCAAAAAATATAGTTAAACAGTGGAGTCGTCACCTAGCGATGAGAATAGAGCCCAATCTTAGAAAGTTGGTGTGAGTATGTAAATAATTGTAAAATAGATATAGGATTCAGAAGGTAATGGATTCAATTTGAAAGTAGGTTGTAAACTAACGTCATGATTGATCTATAATTTTTATTTTTAGTCTAGTGTGATAGATTCAGCATATAGAAACGCAGTATTGAATGAACGTTAAAAGCAATATAGTCAAATGTCACCCTGTTTCAGGTTTCTATCGCTTTCCAAGGCTTTCGCTTAAAATAAAACTGATCTTTTTCGGATTGATATATTATGTGTGTGTTTTGGTATAGGCATGACTGCGAGCGCTATTGAAGAGAGGACTCACATCCAAGTGTTCAGACATGCATGTGATGATTTTTTCAAGCTACAGCCACTCGCGCTGATCTGCATTTAGTCATGACGAATAAAGTCCAAGCAACCTTTTGCTTCACTTCAAAGCATACTTCATAACGCTCCGCAGTGAGTCATTCTGAAGAAACACATCTAGGTATAGTGCCCTTCATAGTTGATAGGTCTCTTTGTAGCACGAACAAATCAGAAGATGTGTGTGCCGGTATCGATCGGTGAAATGATAGAATTTGGTCTGTCCTGCAACTTCATCTCCGCTCATTCGCACTCAAAATAGGTTGACGAAAGTGAATATAGAGTGAGAAATCCGAATCTGAGGTCAGATCAGAGAAATGTTAACAGCGACAACGAATATGGGTGTATATAAGTGTAGAGAAGAAGTAAAATCATTCACTCTCATTATCGGTGTTATATATATATGTCAGCGTCCAATCTCGGATTCAGGCCAATCTCGGATTGGACGTAAATTCATCAGGCCAATCTGAGATTCGCCTAGGCCAATCTGAGATTGGACGCTCAATTTTCAGGCGAATCTGAGATTGGCCTGAATCCGAGTATGGACGCTGACATATATATAAATCATTTTTAGTTAACACTTAAAATATGCACTTGCATAATTGAATAGGTCTAGAAGTTGATCAGCGGCTTTGATACACTCAGAAAGAAAACAGAAAGCCCCTGGTTAACTGATCTGAAAATCTGGGTATTGCGAAACAAGATTGGAAATGAATGTTAAAGTTAACGGTGAGATAGTTGCCGTGAAATCTGAGTGGCTACGTTGTTTTGACACGCATCCAAAAGACACTGTATTCAGACACTAATACTACCAGTCAAGGAATGATTCAAGATAAGTCATTAATAACTGCTTGTCTCGGATCACTCGTATAATGACATACTGACTACGTTGCGGTTCACATCTGTCTTCGTGACTGGTATGCCGTTAGTCAGTGTGCATGGGAAGCTCAAGCGATTGAATGCAAGAAGTCTCTGTTAGGCCGATCTTCTGTCTAGGTCTACAGCTAGATTTAGTTGCAGGCTCTTCTAATAGTGCGAAAAATGAATCCCCACGAAGCTCACCCGACAGATTGTGACAGACATTTTCCACATGCTCCTCCTGTCACCTACTTGCGGATTGTCATCAGCATAGCGAGGTCATGCATTAACGCTGAAAACAACTTCGTCGTGTTTAATATTTTAACTGCGTAGGGATTATGCTGAACGGATTTTGGAAAAGCTTGATATAGAGTTCAAAAAAAAAAGCATGTCGGAAAAACCTGAAATGAATGATCCAATGCATCTTCATTGCTGCCTTCCAATGATGAATATCGTACATCTCTGTCTTATTTCTATTATCAGTTATCTTGAAAATACTCAATCCTCTTGTATTCCGAAATGTATAGTCATGCTATTACTCGATCACCTAGTCATCTTTAGGAAAACAATAATAGATCTGTGAGGTTTAAATAGAAATCTTTGATTTTTATCTGGAAGATAAAACAAGCTTTGAACTTTCGAATGGTATGTATAAGATTGATACAAGACTTCTTCTTTGATCCAACAGTTCTTTGGAACTGGAAAAGCTGTAGGCGTTCAATTAAATTTCTTATTATAACTGAGGCTTTGCTTTTATTTTAGGTTCAGTTTATTCTTTTACGAGAGAGATTTTACGTGATGTTTGTCAGTTCAGGGCAGAAAGTGTTTCGAAGAAGGATCTACCTATTGTTTATTGTAGACTCATCTATAAATAGATTCAGTAGAGTGGCAGGTAGGTGGATGAGAGTGAACCACGTTTCTTTGTCCAACCATTCACGATCATCCTCATTTTCAAATAGTATAGGGCCTGTTGAAAACCGTATGAGAATCGACGAAACAGATTTAGGCAAGATTTGGAACAGGAATGCGTTAGAACTATGTAGTATCACCCTTCAATATCCAAACCAATAGTAATTCGAGAGCATCCTTATGGATTTCTCATAGAATTCGATCAGAAAAGGATTGAAAATACTCTGAACTGCTGTCAAATACGTATATCTGTAAAAATTTCACGAGTTTTCCAGTTTCTTTAGAGGATTTAACGGAGATCAGAATCGACTTTGTAGTCTATTGGAAGTAGGAACAATTTCAAGTAGCCTAGAAAAGCTGGCACGAGAAGTTATAGCTGGGCAGTAACTATGATCTCGAGCAGTTATTAAAGAAAGTTCATCGAGGTACTTTCCAGCCCTTGAAGAGTTTCTGCAGAATTCCAGAAGCGAAGTCAAACGAAAGCTTTGATAGCACATGATAGAATGCAGAGCTAGGCAAAATACTTGAATGAGTTGCACTCGAGTATCAAGTACTCTAAAAGATAAGAACAGATAAGGCTGTTTTCTATCCCCAAAATATTTCAGTCTTTTTTGTATTGAAACCAATTCAGCTATGACTCCTAATAACATTGCAACGATTTATTTTGCAACATGTTCGATCAATTTTTCAAGTCGCAATCGTATCCTCTAGAAGGATGGTCAAGTTTTTGTTGACGGCGTAGCGGAGTACTGCATGTCACTCGAAAAGTGACCGAGGGATGTTATAAAACAAATCTTTGGAATATTTTCGAATGCGGCCACTAGATTGATTTCAACATAAAATAAATTGAAATATATTAAGAGCAGAAAAATGATCTTGTCTGCTTTCATCCTTTAGTTAAATGTAATGTATTCAAGTATTACCAGATACCTATTTATTTCCATGGAAGCTGAAGAAAATATCTAATTTCTTCCGCCTTCGGTCTTATGTAAAAGTGAAACCATTTATGTTGAAAATATGTGCTCTAAGGGCGCTCAACACGTGTTCCCAAGTAGTCATATTGGAAATTCTCGTTGTTGAATGCTATTTTCGTTGTATTCGTACTGATACCCTGAAAAGTCCGTCTATGTCTAGCTCTGATACAGTGATCAATTCCGATTTCAAACAGATTTTGTCGCATACCTCATCTAAACTATTGTCAACCATTTTATCTAGTGATCGCTGAGTGAGGCGGCATGTGTTGTCCGTCCACGATACTTCGCATCTGATTAATCTATTGTGGTCGATTACGTTGATGGGTGTCGTATGAAGCCAGATCTCACGTGGTCTTAGAGCGTATGCACAGGTTACAAACCAACGTTTGGTATCAATCCAGAATTGAGTTCGAAATGCAACGATGAGTGGCTTGAGACTAATGAAATCGTCGTTTTCGTCATATTGATAAAAGAAGAAGAATTCAAGTTTGCCTAGTTGAGGCAGTTCGCTACAAATGAGTAGTTCCCAATATGAGGCATCGAACATAGAATCAAATCTTTGCTTCCCAGAAACAACTTTGAGATGGCGAAGTGAAGGTACTGATGGAAGCAGTGATTCGAAGTCTTGTGTACGAAGTGAACAGGCAGTGATAATCAACGACTTCAGTGAAGAATGGCATGTAGATGCAGCGGATGAAATTAGTGTTTTATTCATATTACCTGCAGTGTAATCTTGCATGACGAGAGTTCGTAAATGAGGTAGCCAGCGAAGAATGACCAGATAGTCGTTGTAGTTGCACCTAGCGATTGTTAGATGCTCTAATTTGCATGGAACTTGCCGCACCTCGTTTGCCGTGTAAGGCACATCACGCAGCCATATTGTTTGATTATTCCTTCGACAGAATGTCGATGTTATCAAAGTCCCTGTGCTGGTTTGCTTGTCATTGCTCGATTCGACCGAACAAGAGACCAAAGAGTCGATACTCAAAATTTGTAAAATATCTTTCAAATCTTCATGTTGAGGTTCGTGAAAAATCAGCCGACGTAATCGAGTAAATCGATGGCAATGCAATAACTTTCTAAGTCCACTAATCGACTCACCTATCCAACAATCATTCGAGATCACTAATGAAATGACACTCTTGGGTCGAATAAAACAAGCAAGTGCTGTCATGTAATCGATTGATTTTGAATCCAAAATGAATTCATATCGATCATAAGTGTCGACAATGGCATACATTTGTTGGCAGATCGGACGAATAGAACGAACAATAGTGTGAATATCGCAATAATCAAGTATGTGATGAACCAGTTCAATAGGTAGACTAAGCAAAGACACATTTTTCATTGTGGTAGCAGCCATAGTCAATAACTTTACAGATCCGATGTTCTAGAAAGACGGAAGATAAACATCAATTATGTTTTCTGCCTAGTTCTGTCCATTTGACTGACAAAATGCAACCATGAAGCCTATGTTACACCGCAGAATTTCAATGGTTGAACAATTTTCATAGAAAGACATGTAGAACTTCAGGGAATGGTACTACCAAATAAGAGGTAATGTAAAAAAGAAGAGTTCAGTAAATGAAGAGAACTTTTTTTTCTCTTTCATAAGTTCTTATTGCTATTGTTCCAACAATCCCCACAGTAAAGTCAAAGTCTTCTTGCATATGAAGTGATTAGTTATGCATAACATATCGTGAAGAAAAAAAAATCTGTTGCATATTCTACGAACTTGTTTAGAAGCAAGCTGTTCAACTGAAAGGAAGAAAGTATGTTCGAAAACTACACTGATATATATCGCTGACGTAGTCTGAGGTAGAGCCTTTTCTATGCATAGCACAGTATCAAATGGATAGCAGGTAGATCAGTTAGAGATCAGTTGTCTGAAGAAAATCGAAGAGTCGGCCGACATCGACTAACGATAAATGTAATCACTATCCGTGACGATCGACTGACACTTTGAAAGAAGTCTCTCGAGACATTCCATCGCTCTTGTATTGTTATCTAGTGAGTGGATAGGATCTGAACAGTACAGTCAAATTGAAGAGAATTTGTATAATTGCACGTCTTGCACTCAGCTAGGACGTTTCTACTGTATCTTGAACTGCTGACCAAGAGCAGATGAGAAAAATCAAATGAAGGAATTTTAAGGTTAGGTTTAATCAATATGCTTCATGGTCATTAAAGTATGCCGATAGTTTGGTTTGAATTGATTGTTTCATGCTCAATGTATTCGAACATCAACAAGCATAATTCTTATCAAAAACGTTTCAGCATATTCCCTCCGGATTTAAAACGTGGAACACGATGGGTTCGTTGGCCCTGTTCGAGAGAGGCCTATTCACATCAATCATTAAAATACTCGGGAAGCTTTGCCAATTCTCTGTTTGTTACGGTTTCTGTAGTGAGAGGAGAAGGGCAAACTGTTCCATTTCTCGCTATATACCTCAATCCTCATTACCGATTGCACTTCACAAAAAGAAGACTTGAAAGAAGTGGTGGTGTAGCATTTATGGAAAGAAAATAGTGGTTCACAAGGAGAGTGTTATCTTATTCGAATGATCAAGATGTGGGATGTGAGTGTAACTTTTTTTTATCCGACTACAGACTAAATTATCCAGTACAATGAAATGCACCATGACTAGTATTTCTCCTAATAAGCTGATCATCTCAAGCGCAACCACAGTAGATGGTTCATCTACAGAATAAAGTCTGTTTCAATGATAAACCACAATGAAATATCAACATCGTGTAAAATATTTCACTTCTTATCTGGAATGAGAACTCGCATGCTGCGAAACACAATGAAATGCACGTATGTATATAGAGTGGGGTAGAAAGATTCGTCATCTACTCACTATTGAGTAACAAGTTGTCTTGTAAAGAATAATAAGCAATAAACTTTCAATTGAAATATGACTTGTCCACGATCCTCTTCTATGATGGTTCAAATCCTGCGAAAGATTACAACAAACCTATGTGCGACAGTGGTAAATAGAAATATGCTTCTTTGTGTGAAAATCTCATTTATCAAATGAAATCACTTGACATAACCTCTTTTTATGACTCATCCATCTAATACAGTTCTAGCAGATGATGGGCGTATGCCATGTTGATGCTGCTTAACTCATTAAGACGAGGATGATTTAGTTGTAGAAAGAGCTAGAAGTGTTCAAAGGAGTAAGACAATGCTGCTGAAGACCTTAGTTAATGATAACAGGAGTCATAGTTTTCACCAAATTGGGTACAAATTCTAGCTATATTTCATGCACGTAGATTGTCATATTATCTTAACATAAAAAGTAAGAGCATATCCAGAACAAGATCTTAAGGGGCTTCATCATCGCAGTATGTTAGTTGAGAGAGACAAGGGTCTCCCTGCTTACGTCGCTAGGGAAGACTCAAAGCCTTCTAGAGAGAGCGAGGACAGTAGCATCTAAGCACTCTAGCCCCGTGTTATCAGGTCATTAACAGAAATCAGGAGATTTGTCAATGGAGGACCATCCATTTGTCAGAAAGTTTATAGTATGGCCTAAGAATATGAAAGTACAGTTCAAGGATAGTAGCCGACTTCGTCAATACTCGTGACAGATGTCAGTCTTGTTCGATATTCAAGTTTCCTAAAAGTGAGAAAGGAGAGAGCGAGTAAACATCAACAATTGATAAGAGCTCAGTGCTCATTGAAAAGCTACTTGCATCGATTGCAAAGTATGACGATGCTAATATTGTCACAATTGGTAACATCTCACGTGAAAGTAGCTCTTTGTCTAACTAAAAATTCATCGAGACTGAAACGAACGAATAGATAGCATCTGAAGAGCTCAACGTAATGGTGTGATTAAATTCTGGAAGACGAACAAAACGGACTTCAGATACATGAACTCTATGATTGGCCCGCTTGACTAATAGTTTGAAGTGTTGTGGCCTATTAGATCTCACGTCAATTATTGAGCAAAGAACCAAGCTGGTGCATTTGAAGCAATTTTCCACACTGAATACAGATCTTGCATTATGTATATCTTCAATTTGAGTGAGAACGCTAAAAAGTGAGTGGAGAATAATAAACCCTCACTATCCGATTATTATCATTAGGTAAACCCTTTTTTAGGTTTATGAGCGTTATCTACTGTTTCATATACCATTTTTCTTTAGGTACACCGGCAAGGGTTTGTTATACGTTGTAAATTCATAAATTCTTGTACTGTTTCTATTCTTCATAAACTCTTATTTGGTATATGAATAAGATAAGCCCTTAGATGAAAGTTTTACTGTTCTACGGTTTTATGTAAAACGCGCAATGATAGACCTTTTGCTCGAAGATTTATTCCATGCATGTACTAAAAACGAGTTAATAAAGAATAAAAACAGTACAAGAGTTTATAAATTTGCAACGTATAGCAAACCCTTGCAAAGGTTGACGAAGAAAAATGGTTTATGAGATGGTAGATAACGCTCATAAACCTAAGAAGGAGTTTATCTAATGGTAATAAACGGATAGAGAAGGTTTATTATTCTCTACTCATTTTTTACAGTGAACTGGTAGTAAAGTAAAGAAATATGAGAAACCGATAAGAAAATAGGCCCTAATTCGTTTTTTTACCATTACTTTCGCATTTTGTGAGGGTAAGAATATACATGTCCATGATACTATATCAAATATGCTACACTCGTTGAATATCTGCTCGTTTGCTCTATATTTGCTTGTTGAGATAATTTTCGACACTTGTAATTTTGAAATAAACGAAACACGAGGACAAAAATTTCAAGAGTGTGTTGTCACTGGTTTAGTTCTTGTGCTTTATGATAGACGTCTGAGAACAAGCGCAACATATAGTTTGATATAGCGAGTTTCGCTCTATCTTTTGAGATGTATTCCAATTGTACAGATCGAGATGATTTCAAGGAAACATCGTCAAACGTTGTAAAAGCTAATATAGAAAAAACGACAACGAAGTGTTTCTCTGGAAAAGAAACTTTTCTTTAATCCTTTAGAAGAACTTGTGATCGGTACAAATTAATGAGCTAAAAATTGGAATGCATAAGTTTCTAAACATCAGTTTTGTTTTCACATTGTAAAATACAATATAAGCTATAAAGAACAGACAAGAATATTCTAAGAATGTCCATACAAATTCAAAAATGAATTTTAAATTTTCTTGAAAATACGATATTCAAGAAAGCTCGACCTTTAAGTTTTGATTTTCGAGTTAAAAAAATGAAGATTGTACTCATACGGACATTTCTAGAATATGGAACAGGATTACATATTCTGAACATTTTAAAGAAAATAGAATACCTATTATTACTTTTCCTCCTTATAATATATTGTTCTTTCACTTCTATACCGATTTTACTTATAGTCTTAACTCTATTCATAGATCAACAGTTTATATACAATCATGGACATATTAAGCACTATTGGAGATACGTATTATAATTTTACAATATCAAAAAGTGAACGTAATTATCTTACAAAGATTTTTGCATATGTATATATATTACGAAATGAGACTGTGGTTTTATACAGAAGTAGCATGATAACTACTGAGAAATTGCTCTTATGTGTATCTAAGTAAATATGCAGAAGTTCTAGTGGAGTTGTAATTATATAAAATGAACTGTTTTATTATAAGAAAAATGTCTTCAAGTGAACAATCAACATTGAATACAAGGATGATATATGAGGGACATCACATAGTTCAAAAACAAAAACAAAAACAATCAGATATATTGCAACAGTTTTCAGGAAAAAAAATTATATTTGCTATCTTTCATGATCAATAAAAAAGAATTTATTGCTTGCTTGAATTATTATATGACAGATCAGTATGAGATAGCTGCACTTCATTCACTGGCATACTCGATGCAACTGTTGGAGAAAAATGAATTTTCAATTAAACATTGATTTGATAATCGTCATGATTTGAATAACATTCTCGAAAGTAAAATTAATTTTCCCTTTTTTGTGGAATTCAGAGAGATTTTCTATAAAACTGGAATTCATTTTCAAACATCATACAAAATTATTGTAAAAAAAAATTCCGCAAAATCGGATTGAAATTCTATGTTTGGAAAATGTAAAGCCTTATCTGCAAATTATAAAATCGTTTGACAATTAATAATAATTTGAAAATGTTTGAGCTTGTACTAACTCAGTTTTCAAGGAAACAGAATTTATTTAAAATTTACAGTGTAATAATAAGAGGAAGGGAGCAATCTTTGAAAAGCTATGGTGCCATTAAAAATCGCTTGATTATCTCATGGAACGTCTTTTAAATAAGTTGAAAATAAACTATACTCACGTACACAAAATGATACTGAAATTTATGAATTATGTTTTATCTGTGTTTGCAATTAGCTTTGCTACGTATTTATCAATGACGAATTTGCGTGGTTTTTTCCGACTCGCGTCTCATTATGTGCATCAATGACGCATGACATATACATACGATAGATAGTTGATTTCGTAAGGATACACTCATAATCGCACGTGTTCATTCTTTTGCACAATTTTCTTCTTCTATACGTTTTTTCTTTCTCTCTTTGCATTACGTGTCGCTATGCGAAGAAAAATATACACCGATATTTCCACATGGCAGCGTATTCCACTTGAATGTTGACATTTTTTGTCGCAGAGAAAAAGTAATCTAATCAGCTTTTGATCTCTAATATGAGAAAACCTAGCAATGAACTATTCATCAAAAGGTTTCTTTATGACAATAACTCATGCTATTGATCACACGGGAAATTTCTGTGTTACAAAAATTGATCGAAACTAAACTCAAACGATTTTTGGCAGAGTATTCGTGTTATCTTGCTCTCAATTCGTTTCAAAAGAAGACATGATAATGAGCTACGGACGATCTCTTCAATACTTTTCTTGAAAGACCTATTTCTCCTAAGATAACTGAACTTTCTTCATTTACTTTTTCTGTGGCATGATCATTCGTGCATTGTTTTGCTGGCAATCTCTGTTTATCAAATGACATCTTATTTGCAATGAAAACTCTAGAAGAAATATATCTTGATAAACTAATGACAAGCAAAGAATTCGAGTATCTTTCTTGCTTTTACACATTCACATTTAGAATATCATCGATAATTAATCATTGATATGCATTCAACTTAGGAATTCATTAAACTAAAGCCAAGCGTTTGATGTATTCTATGAGAAATGTCGATGTATTTTATGGACTAATGATTTATAGCCACTTGGTAGTCTGAACTCAATAACTACTTCACATTTTTCATCAATATCAATTGCTAATAGTCCGTCTCATGTTGATTTATGTTTATCGAATAAACACAAGTCAGAAAAAATGATAACGGTTCGTCAAGAAATGATATCATTTATTCAAGAATAAATTCTACTAATAATCTTTTGTATCAGACACCAGCATGTATTAAAAGAATGCTTACTATAAAAAATTCTACAAGAAACAATAAAAAAAATATAGGATAGAGAACACTGATAGATATTGATTATTTGTTGAAATTCATCATAATGTGTTACTTAACTAGTTTATATTAAGTTGAACAGTAGGGCCCATTTTTCTTGGTTGATAAGAATTACGATGTGCTTTAAATCATTTCGTTACCATTTCAGTTTCATATGTTGCTCCACTAATATAATTGGCTGTCATAGTTTCTGAAGCAAGAGCATTGATATGACCGAAACAGATTCACGAGCATAAAAGGTGTTAAAACTATAGATATTTTTATTTGTATATACTTGTCTTCCCAGTGTAAAACCATAAGCCTGCAGATGCAAAAATGCATCGTTAAGATCAATAAGTTCACCATTTCATGATATTTTTCATAAGAAACAGTATAATTACCATGAATCTGAATCTAAATTATTATCCTTAACCCTTTACGGCCGGCTCCTAGAAGCCGTTAAGAAAAAAATTCTTATGATACATATTTTTTCTTGTTTCACCATGAGGATGATCATATTTAAATTTGAGGATTAAAGAATTGATTTATAACTAAATACCACGATGTTGCCTTTTGGCAACATCCGGCCGTAAGGGTACAAAAAGTTGAAAAAAGACAATTATTTTTCCTCGATGAAAGACCAATAATTNAAGCACCTGTTTTCTTTGTACTTTGAATAGCTCGAGAAAGACATGTTCGTTTTCGTTGAAACTTTCAGGACTACATAATGACTATTAAATCTATCTATAGATAGAATTTCAGTTCGAAATTCTTCATTTTGGTTTTTTCCAAAATGCCTGGCTCACAGTAAAAATTTCAGTAAAACGGTCATAACTCTCAACTACAAGGCCATGGGCACGAATCCCTTTAGGCTTTTTCTTATTCCAATATACTCTATCAAATGAGGTATAAATAAATCAAAACAGAGCTGATCACTTGGGAATGTTCCCTCGTAAGTGAATCATTATAACATGTGATTTAAGGCCTAACTATTTATTATTTGTTATTTCTATACTATTTTAATTTATTTATATGACCCAAAGAGTCCTATATATTCTTAAATAAGTTAAATATGAGTTAATCTATCATAAGAAAAAAATTAGCGTCATATTCAACATTGTTTTATTTTCTTCTTTTTTTTGTTTTATTCAATTCTCTCATAAGGAATAAAACATTTAACGTTTGTATTTCATTTGCGATAGACTCAAAAGCATGATGAATTAGTAATGGTATTTTTTGTACCATTTTCTTTTTCTCATTGATCTATATATAACTATAACATTGTTTAGTATCTCAACAATCCTGACTACATTTATATTATTAGAGATTCCAGGACGGTTAACAGACATTTCGAAAATAACTGCTGTAATACACAGTTGTACTTATTTTTATATATTAAAATAATATTTAATCATATTCAATCAGGTTAGTTATTCAGGTTACAATCTAAGTAAAATTCTTCAAATATTTAAAGAATAAATTTTATATAAGCATAAAAAAAACAAGATAATTATTATTTTTTGTACCAAAAATGGATTAAAGATGAATAGAAATAGTTTGTATGTATAGATTTGAAGAGAAAATGTGATTTAAGAATGTGCTTATTATATCTATTAAAACTAAACAAATAAAGGATTAATAATCTTATTCAACTATATAATATAATACTATTAACTTGATAAGAACATAATGTCATTCAAATAAAAATAAAAATAAAAATTTATCTTAGTCTCTATGTCACATCAATTTTCTACCTTTACATAAGGTTAAATAAATGAAAATAAGCTTTGAAGTAGTTTTGTTTTTCTCAAAAACAATTTTAAGTCTTTTATATTTGCAATTAATCGATTTTATTTTCATTCTATCATTTATTTGTATTTCATAGTTAATAAATAGATACTGCAATAGACAAAATGTACAATTGTCGATTGTATAGTACGTATATAAAATATAATTAAATACAAATGAATATATTTATTCTTCGTAAGTTTCTTTTAGTTTTATTTTTCCTGGTGTTAATGACGATAAATGTTAAAAGTTCGATAAAACTTGTAAAACGACAATCATCGAATATTCGTCTTGAACGTTCTAATTCTCACAGTATTAATCGTGATGATCAACCTGTTCGTTTTTCATCTCAAACTCTTAAAAAAAACAAAAATGAAATAAAATTAATTCCTAAACAAAATTCGGTAAATCTATGTAATGGTTCATACATAAAAACAAATGGAACAACATGTGGTCTTAAAGAAATCATGATTGGTCGTTGTAATGAATATCAATATTTAAAACGTGGTCTTTATCTATCAAATACTACGTAAATATAAAAAGATCAACTTACTTTTTTCAACCTTTCATTGTTTTTTTTATTCTTTCTTTTATTTTTAGTCAAATAAAAAATTGTTCAAAACTTTATGAATTATTTGAATCTGCTGCTCGTTATAAACCATATTGTAATATGAATATGAGTACATATGAAAGTTATTTTCAATATGCACTTGCTGATGTAAATGCAATTAATCGAGTAAAATTTATTTTTATAAAACCAAAAAAAAATAAAATAAATAATTAATATATTTTATTTATGTTTTATTGAAAGTCTCTATTTTGGAGTGGTACTTATACATTAGCTCATGATTATAGTAATCGTGGTTTTAATTATATTACATTAGAAGATACATTAGCAGCAGCTATGGCTGATGGTTTATCATGGTGTGGAAAAGAAAATGATCCCCAAGGATTTGATTATGTTAGTTGTCCAAATAATTGTGCAGATAATATTTGGGCTGATGATGCTTTTTGGGGACTTGCATCAAAAAAGGTAAAATAAAAAGAAAAACGAAGAAAAATAATTTTCTTAAGTAATTTAAATATTTAGTTTGCTGAAAAAGCAGCTGGTGAAGTTTATCTTGTTTTAAATGGAAGTCGAGCTAATGATCAACCATCTTTTCGTAATGATTCATTTTTTACAAAATATGAATTACCTAATCTTCAAAAAACAGGTCAATATCGAGTTAAGAAATTGATTGTTTTACTTATGCATTCACCTGATCGAAAAGTTGTGTAAGTTAAAAAATAATATATCAATTTAATATATATTTTATTAATTATTTCTTTTTTTTAGTGAAAGATGTGGTGAAAAAAGTTTAATTACTTTACAAATGAGGGTTCAAAGTTATGATATTGAATATTTATGTAAAGATGATCCAGAAGAATTAATTTTAATTATGTGTAATGATCAATTAGAAGCACGAGAATGTCAAATAGCAAAACACGTTTTAAGACAACAATGGGATAAAAAATTATTTGGAAGATCAAATGCTAATTATCATTCTATATCATTTTTAGTTTTATTTTCTCTTATAATAAATTATTTTCTTTAAAATATTCTATCAGTCAACTTCTTTTTTTTTTTTTTTCTTTAAATCAGATTTTATCGAACTATTTCTTGAACAATAAAACTTTATTAATAATAATTTACTATTTACTATTTACAGATTTATCGATATCATCGATTTGATAGTTAAAACTATGAAATAATTTCATTAAATTCTATCGATTATTTTATTCATTTAATCAATTTCAAAGATTTTTAGTTTCCATTAAAGCGATGTTTCTTATTGTCTTTCCGTAGAAGAAATATTCGAAAGAAAAATAACATACTTAAACTTATATTACAGGAGACAAAAAAAAACAGATATTTTCAGTCTTAAAATTGCATAAACTCTTTAAGCTATAGCTTTTCTCAAAACATAATATTAAAGGTGATTATAATATAGTGTAAAAATTTAATAACAACTTTTATAGTTTATACGCGTACTCTTAAATTTTACCATTTCGAAAATGTTTCCATTAAGAATTAATATTTTATCAATTTATCTTGTTGATTGGTACCTACAATAAGATCATTTTCCTGCATTAGTATACCAAAATCTGTAATATTTGAACTAATTATAATTTACACTAGAAATCTTAGTTTCATAAAATATTTTGGAAGATTCTAAAACCTTCCAGATAAATCTAAGCACTGTTATTTATTACTGACACGGCTTTTTCCATTGTTAAAGAAACGTATTCAATAATATTTGACTCTCCTTTCAGTTGCTAAAGCCTTGCAGAGACAAGATAGGGGAAAAGTGTTTAAAAGTTTGATTCAAATCTCTACTCACTATAATGTCTTCGAAAGTAGATGTGTATTACATAAAATCATCAATAGGTCGCTCAAATATTCTATCTGTAATAGATTCAATTATCAACAAATGAAAGTTGATCAAATGGATCAACCGATGAACAACTAACACTATTAGATCATAATAATGATAATAATCAGGGTGACCAGATCAAAAACTTAAAAATCAACAAAAAATAATCAATATTTTTTTTCGAAAATAAGAAATCGATCAGAAAGAGTAATTTTTGCAAACTAGTAGCTACTATCTCAGATAGTTCAACAAATGAGATTTTGTCTTGGAAACTAAAAAATATTGATTGAAACAACCGTTTATCTCACCTAAATGCCATTTCGAAGCAGAAACTAACAACAAATCGCCTTCATAATTGGTATCGGAGCGTTATTATATGTATTCAGTGATCATATATATAATAATGCTTCAATGTCGTCTATGACGGCAATTTCTTGCCGATTTTTTTTTCAAAACGATGCTTAGATCGGATAAACGGTTGTTTTGGCCAATATATTCTAGTTTAAATGACAAAATCTCGTTTTTTTCAACTATCTAAGATGTTAAAATACTGGTACCAAATGGTCTATTAGGTTTCTGTTCATTGACATAAAGAACATTTGATAAGTTTTGATCTCTTTCAAATAATATTCTTTTCTTATGTTTTAGTCGTAAAATACATTGATTTTCATAGCATATATATTAAACATCTAGATCTGCTCTACACTAGAATTTGAGTATTCTATCTTTTATAGTTACATATATAAGAGGGATAAAAATATTCAAAGAAATTTTTTGAATTATTTTTCAGGATTTTTTTTGCCGCTTTATTAAGGATGTTAAATAAAAACTGATGGATAGAACAAGATTTACGAATCGAAATTGTTTAAACATAACTAGAAGAAAAAGTATATATATATATGTCAATTAGGGGCGTAACCAGTAAAACGTGATAGAGGAGGCTCATGGTGTTTTTTAACATAAGTCAACTATTGATGGGGAGGGCTCAATCCCTTCTAGACACAGTTGAACCCCTATCTGGTTACGCTACTAATACCAATGCTTATATATATACTCTTCATCTTGATCTATCACTTGTTTCAATCGATTGGGTAATTTCTCCATCATATACACCCGTATCCTCTTTTGTAAAAGATCTTTATTATCTAATACTAATGTCACAGTCATCAAATTCTGATTACCATCACAGTTTAGTACTTTTCCATTTGCTTTTGAAGCCTATCCAATAATTTTTGGTTTTCTCTTTCACTTCCAACCTTTGCCTGTTGCTATGAAAACGTTTCCAATAAATTTTGATTTTTCGTCACTTGGTTGCTAGAGCCTTGAAGAAGCCGCAAAAAAAGCTCGATTTAAAACTTACATTCACTATTCTCTTCGAAAATATATCGAAATTCCATAAAAAATTTAGAAAAAGTAAAAATATCCCGTATTCTTCCACATATGTAGCAATGATATCTCTCTGTCAAACTATGAACTCTTTCAGGCTTTTCTTAGTCTCATTGAGCCCTAATCATAGCTAAATAATAGAATCGAATGACATCGAACAGTTGAATATATTTCTTTCTGAGTTTGATGTTGAATTGTTAAGTTTTGCTTTATTGAATTCATGATTCGAGTTCGATTTATGACTCGAACTGACTCATCATTTGGGTCGCTTGTATCGATTTTATCTGTCGAGTGTATTGATGTTATATTATCTTCTGTGTTATTTAGGAAAGTTTAAAATCATGTCTGTTAAAATAAATAGAAAAAGAGATTTTTTTAAAATTATTTTACATAGAAAATTCTGTGATTTAAATAGAATCAAATAAAGAAGAAAAAGAAAAAAAAGAAAAAAAAGAAAAGAGCAAAGGTTCAAACATAAATAGTTGTACATAAAACATAAATGGCTTTACAAAAGTCATAAATAATAATTGTTATTGTTTTGATTGATTTAAACAACTGTTGTTGGACTATCATGAGCGAGAACAAGCTAAAAGAAAAAAGAAAAACATAATTATTATTTTTAATATAGATTTATTTCAAAAAAAGAGTTATTTTCATGCAAATAATCATAAATTTTTTTTTTGATTTTCTTTTAAACGAGCAACATTACAAATAAAAAACAAAAAAAAAAAGACCCACTTCATCCTCTAAATTATTAACCATTGATGATTCTTTTCGTTGATAACGCTAAATTTATAATTAAAATAATTGTTTGACAAAAGAAAAAAAAAACTAATAAATTCAATTTGATTTACTTTAAGAGTTGGAGATATACCATTAATTATGTTATTGTCATTCATTGGACAAATAAGATTATCAATATCAATTGAACGTGCTCGTCGATGAGAAAATAATCCACGTGAAAACTAAATATTAAATTAATTATTTTATTTTTATTTTTTCTCGTTTTACTTTTATTTTTGTATGTAATGTTAATGGTTGACAATTAGCAGATTTTTCATATTGATTTTTACGATTTTGTAAATCATTACCAATTAATTCTTGAAAACGCATTGATAAATGTCGTCTTAATAATGTTCTTGATGTTGGGATTGATAAAATTTCTGCTAGAATTGACACATTAAAACGTAATTCTAAAATCTAAAATTAAATCATTCTTTTTTCTTTTTATAGAATAACAATATAAACAATTTCATTCAAGACAAAAGAAATCAACTTTTTATTTTCAGTATCTATAATTTTAACGTTACTTCAATGAAACATACGTTAAAAAGAAAAGTAAAACAACTGTTGAAAATTTAATTATTGAAATTCAACATATTGTCAATACTCTAAGCATTTTACCTATTACACAGTTTTATATATTAATTAACATTTAACTAACAGTAGGAATGTTTCGATGAATTAATAAAACAACGTTTTCAAGGAAACATTTCTCTTATGTATTAATGAATTTAATCAAATACAAAAAAAAAGGATTCAGGTCTGCAAACAGATTGAATAAAATCTTTGAAAGCAGAAATCTTGAAAAGAGTTCTTATAAAGTATTTCATTATTCACAATCATCCAACAAAACTATCAACAATAATGGTTAATTACGATCATTAGCACCATTGAGTGAAATACAGGCTCAACGTCACTAACAATCACATCAACAAAAATTAAATCGATAGATTTAAGAAAATAACTTCATATAGAATCAAATAGTCGATCTTTTGCATTTTGCCGAATACATTTATCATTCACGGAATAGTCACTGTTATTCATGATCATGAAAAAATATCATAAAATATAGTTAGCTAACTACTTTTTCTATGAAAACTCATATATCTGAGATGTATTGATCATTTATGTAATGATTTAACCAACCTGGAGTTAGCGGAAACTTGAATAGAAGCTGACAGGTCAAAAAGTTTCGAACTCGAATCCAGAACCAGTCCGACATGTTCTCTAGATGTTCGACCTCCTTCTTTCCTGCAAATAGTTGAGTTTCACTTAAAAAGGAATTTGAATCTCATCTAAAAGCATTATCAGAGAGTTTTCGTCCCCTTTACAAACATAGTCAAAAAATTGAGCCTGTCCTCTGTTAGTAAAATTTTTTTTCTAGTTATGCTACCACCCTTATAAATTATATACAGAGTAAATTAGCCCAAAAGTAAAGAGAACATTGAATTTTTTCTATTTCTTCTTTGTACATGGTCATTTAGACCTCATATTTACTAGCTGATACTAGTAAAAGATGTATCATATGTTCCGTCTTTGAGTGCAGTAATTTTTTCAAAAATGTACAAATAAATCTTACTACTCATGCGTGACTGCATGAGAAATTTGATTTTATTTCGATATTCATAGTTTTCTTTGCTCATCGTAATCTGTTATATCAATCCCATTTAATTACATTTTTTACTGATGATAAAATATATTAGCAAGCTTTTTAAATAACTTATTGTATTCAAAGACTGATCATATCCTATAATTTTGACTAGTATCACTTATTATATCTTATATAAATATGAGGTCTAATTGATCATGTCAGAAAATGAAATTAAAAAAATTCTATGTTACTTTAATTTTCGGTTACCTACGTAGTTTATGATTATGGTTGAATCTATATTATTTTGGAGTGAATATAAGATAGTCGCCAGCAAAAGAGATTTTCTAATTCTGTAGATGATTGGGAATAATCATATATTCAACGAAATGTCAATATCAGTACGAAATCTCACATAAAATAACTGTTTGAATAAAGATTTGATTTTTGTTGACTAGTTTAAAATATCTTGCTGCTGTAAAACGATCGATTTTGTCACTAAAATTTGCCTGGTTGGATATTCAATTAGACAGAAACACAATTAGTTCTTTTAGTATCAATTCTGAAACCATAATCACTTTTCTTGTGTATCTAAACTATATTGAAAGCCAAACGAACAACATTGATACTTTATGCTAGCTGATATAATTATTTTATTATGTTCAACTCACCAATTACTTTGCATTTTATTGTAT
>CAJNSZ010000989.1:0-40183 GCA_905329745.1 Rotaria sp. Silwood2 | reverse complement strand
TTATTAGTCATCTAGATGGCGAGAATCAACTTCATAAAGGTATATATTATTCGATTTTCTATTAATTAAATATCATTGGTCATAATTATTTAGACACTAGAGATAATCAGTTACTGATGTGTGTATCTGTCTGTGGTGGTACTGAAAAATCTCAATTAATTCGTGCAATCACCAAGTATTTCCAAGTCACGAAGATACTCAAAATGCTGCGTAAACTGGCGCCAACATCTATAGCAGCGGCAGAGATTAATGGGTTGACTATCCATTCATTTTTAAGTGAGAGTCGCAAAAGTTACAAAAAAAAGCAAACACGAACATTCAGACCTGGCGACATAAAATTGGAAAATAAATGGCGCCACGTAAAATACTTGATAGTCGATGAGATAAGTATGGTAGGACTTAACCTATTAGGTCGAATTAATCGAATAGTAAAAACGGCAAAGTACATAAACTCGGATGCTCCTTTTGATGATGTAAAGTGATATCACAAATTAATTGCGTTGTTGAATTAAACCAACAAATGCGAACCGAAAACGTGCGATATTTGGAAGTCTTAAACAGATTGAGAAAAGGACAGTTGACTATTGAAGATTATAAACATCTTTGTACACGGGTCATCGGAACTTCAAATCTTCAAGCATCTTTGCAACAAAAGTCGTGGAAAGAAGTATGTCTATCCAGTCTTTTCTATATGTCATCAAATTTTCTTTTATAGACTCTAATACTCGTTTTTTGGAACGCACTTCGTACTCAAATTAACAATAAAGCCGTGCTGAATAAAGCAATAGAGATGGAAGTTAGGCCGATCGTTTGCCTTACTCAAGATTACGTTAAACGAACAAAGATTGAAGATTCACAATTACGCAAAGCGATTCTCGAACTACCTGACAATAAAACGGAGCACCTTCTAGGCTACTTACCTCTCGTTCCAGGGATGCCCGTTTTACTAACAGAAAATATTGCGACTGAACTTGGACTCTCCAATTGTACGCATGGTATATTTCGTCAGCTTGTATATGATGAATTGAGTGACGACATTCAATTCGACAAAACAGTTTTCCCAAAGCATACTAAGTTTATAACACAACTAAAATATGCTTTGGTAGAGTTCTCGAGCTGCAAGTTTGATTCTGAACTGAAAGAGCTACAAACAAAAATAATTCCGGTCGCTGTCAGTGAAAAAACGTTTGTTTTTTATATCAAGGAGCTTCTTCCTGAGACTCTTTCAAAAATTGCCAAAGTGGCAAAACGAACAACAAAAATTTCGATCAAGCGTAAAGCTCTTCCGTTAATACCTGCATATAGCATAACAACACACAAAAGTCAAGGTCAAACGCTTAACAAAATTATTGTTGATCTCGTCACGCCTCCTGGTTCAGCTGAAGTCGCATCAGTTTACGTTTCATTATCTCGTGTTAAACGCCTTGATGACCTCCTGATCGTGCGTTCTTTTGAATTCTCATCTCTACAAGTGAAGCCGTCAGCAGCACAAGTAGAGGAACTCAATAGGTTAGACACGATTGCAAAAAAACGCTCGAAAACGTTGTCCTTCAATTCGTTAGATAATTTGTGTCTTACTACCATTCTAATGTAGTTATAGTATGTGAACAATGACACATTTATTATTTACAGCACAATTCATTGCTACCTGTTTTCAGCTTTGTTATCTTCATTGTTTGGTGATTTTTCTATAAGTAATCTATTAAAATAAAAACTTCGTGCATGCATTAGTACAAAAAGGAAAATTAATAGTTGCAACCATCTGTCGGTATTACATTCAATAACTGAACACGCATGCGCTGAAGCAGTATGTGACCTGAGAATGAAGCCACAGATACTTTTCCTGAGCGGGTAGCACCTTTCATCTGAAGTTGCAGCAGCGATAACAAACTTTCTTAGAACGACTTATTTTGAAGCTCAGTTTTCCCAACTGAGCTTCGTCTGCACTGAAATGAGTCGCAAAGTGCGAGCTAAAATCGATCTCATATTGGAAAACAAAGTTTTCTGAGATCAATACGAACTTATTTAAACTTCTGCAAAACAAAATGCATTGGATGCAAACGCCACAGAACCCTTTACTCTATCAGCGACATTTCGAACTCAACAATGAATATCTTCCAAACTATTCTTCTGATTCGGTGAATCGATAAAATTTTGACACAAATGGTTTCTGAAACAAAGTGTTTTATTCACGGCAGCATACAGTACAAAATTTCAAAAAACTGATCACGGATTTGAATTCCTCGACCCCAAAAATCTTGGGCTCAAACTTTGTCTCACGTAGTTTAATGAATGAAGTCAGTTCACCTCCGGTGCTCTAATGAACGAACGAACATACATATGAACGAACGAAGGTAACTCACTCAGCGTATGATCCTCCTTTCAGTAGAGGGAACATTGGATTTCTGAAAGATACCATAGTAATCAATTGATTTCTTTTCGTAGATATATAGTCTTATGTGTCATCTCAAGGGAAAACAAAGTGATTTCTTTGGTTTCTGATTATTTCTATCACGGGAAATCACTTTTCATCTTTTCACCCCGATTCAACAAGAATCATTGAAGATGCTTACAAATGAAGGAAAATCAACAGAAATAGTTAGAGACCAAGAACAGGGACTTACTTTTAATCTGATTAATGGAGATTTTGCATGATTTAGAGTAATTTTCTTTGATTTATCGTGGTTTCCAATGACTTCTGGTAGTTTCCGATAATTTTCAACCATATCTAGTCATTATTCACATCCTCAAGGTGCTACAATGATTTCTATCGATTTCTAACGGTTTCTAACATTGAATTCAGTTTGTTCTTCATTAGTGTCCTCGACATCATTGTGTCTAAGCAAAAGTTCAGCATTGTTTGGATTCGAAGTTCCGAACGATTTTTCACAATCCAAGAAGATCAATCCCTCAAAAAGCATTCTAATATCTTGAATTTTGGCACCGATAATTATCTAAATATTGCAGGCTTTGGTATTTAATGCAGCGAAACGATCTTGTGGTAGGTATCAATCAGTAGAGCAGTGATATAATGATACAGCAGAGTCAAGATAGGATGAACATAAAAAGTACGAACTAATTGAATTTCAAGTTTAGGCAAACCTCAACATTGTGTGTCAAAGTTCGTCGAAAGAAATAGTAATATACTCAGAAGCTTACTAAATGCTTAAATTCATATGTTTAGCAGGCTAATATAGTGATTGAAGAGACGAAACGAAGAATAAAATCATATTTGTCACTTTTTATAGTATATATCATATATATTATCATTATGAGAAAAGGAGTTATGTATTAAAGATGTATCTGACAATACAAATAAGTGTTTTCAGCATAACAATGCTGAATGAATCAAATAAATTGATGGCATAGTAATTCTAATTCCACACTTCGGTCCCTCAAAAAGTAGCACCGTTTTCATTCATACACTACGAGTGTTTCAAGAAAAATCTATAGCAATAGCACAATAGATATAAATCATTTCGGTAAAACTAATAAAACAATAATAACAACTCTCAAATTTGAAATAATAACTCAAACTCTTTCAAGTCAGCAAAAAAGATTAAAAGTGACATAAATTAGAAAAGAATTACTCATGATATTTCAACAAGAAAAATTAAAGAAACTAATATCGGTCAAGTCTTTCTATTAGTTGTTGTGTTCCAAAGACAATCTAAAACATCAGATCATGAGAGATAAACAATCACAGTTATTTATTCAGGAGCTGTATTATCACCATCGCCTATGTTTTTTTCCATAAATATTACGTCAACCCAACGATTAAATTTCCATCCACAAGATTTAAATGTACCAACATGCGAAAATCCCGCAGCACGATGTAATCCAATAGATCTCTCATTAGCTGTGTCACCAATACATGCAATCATTTTTCGAACACCAGCTAATTCAGCTTCATGTAGTAGAGCATTCAATAATTGACGACCATAACCTTTACCACACATATCTTTATCCAGATAGATCGTTGATTCCATAGAGAAACGATAACCAGCACGTGGTTTAAACCAATTACAATAAGCAAATCCAATGATCGAACCTGCTTCTTCTGCTACAAGATATGGCATATTATCATTAAGAACAGCAACACGTCGACTAGCCATTTCATCTATTGTAGGAGGTATAATTTCAAGTGTATATGCACTATACAATACATAGTAACTGTAGATCGCAGTAATAGCTGGAATATCATCTTCACGACTAGGACGAATTGTTAACATAATGATTGACAATAAGCGAAGACAACGTTATGGTGTTTGATAAGCAATGTGTCAAGACCGTCAACGTTTTTGTTTTACTTTAATCATTTCTTGTTACACGCACAACAAAACATTTAGTTTTATCTTTCTGCACGTGTCAGTCATTGTAGAATCAAATTTCATATCTTTAATATTTGTATGAAGTGAGAAAAAGTAATCAAAAACATGTTATGTGACATTTAAAAGAAATGTTTATAAAGAGTAGAAATTCATTTTCAATTGTGTTTTTCATAAGAAAGAAATTATAGAATTTTATAAATTTGATTTAAACTGATTCAGAAGATTTTCTATGAATTTCGAATCAACAAACTCATTTGTTTACTAAAAAGATTCATAATATTTTCATGCGTAATGAGTTGGACATAGTTTTGAATGTTTGAGGAATTAAAACTAAGGTATACATAGTTTGCTTCAATTATTTAAATAATGTGATTTAGAGAAACACTAAGATAAAAACTAGTTCTTTTTGACGCATTGCTGTTTTTGTTTCGTTTCTGATTACAATTTTCTAAGGTTACTTTCAAAAACAATAACTTGGACTATTTTTTTTTGTATAACTTTTCATAGAAACAATCTCAAGATCTAGAGTTTCCGCTATTCAAGAGAAAGCACCATGGGTCGTCAAAGTAAATCAATATCTGATTGATTAGCGATTGATCGATCTAGTGAGTTCTTGGTGAAGATTTTGAAAACCAGATTCTGAAATCAATTTCTCCTAGAGCATACTGAGTCGAATGGTACTGTTTATTTTCGGTTTCAAAGCAACCTCAGACAGCGATTTTAGAAGTTTTTGATTAATAAAAATGAATTTTGCGGTCTCATCGAAGCGCAAACTAGATTTTGTAGTTCCATCAAATCTATGTGTAAAAAAAACAAGCTTTTGTTATAAATGTTCAAAATTTAATCTACACCCTTGCAATAGTATTTTGTAGCTTTTATCATCTATGATATAATGATGTGAGGCATTTTGAATTTCCTAAAAATGAGAATTGACCATGCTTTTAAGGAACTATTGAGTTGCTCTTTCTGGGTGCATGATTGTCGAGAGATCGACTGAGATACGTCGCAATATTAATTCATCAGCTATTAAAATAAATCGTTTCTAACTCAAAACTGAAATATATCGGTGGTTGATCAAGTGAGATTCATCCGTGATCCTCGTTTCTGCAATAGCAGTAACTCCTTTAGACCAAATATATGAGTTAAGGATATGGCTTAATGTACCCACTTTTTCTTTACTTTTTCGAATACTATGGACCAAGCAAAAATAGTTATTTCTTATAAAACTATCATTGTGTAGTGTCAATCTGGAAAAACTGTAGATTAAATGTATTGCAGACATCTATTAATTATTTCATGGGAATAAATTCGTTGTTAAAATATTACTTAATGGTATATATATTGGATTCAGTTAAGTAGGTAATCATTGTTTTTTATTTTATAGTCTTTCGAAAGATTAATTTTATAGCTATAAAAATATTGTATACAATAAAGAGTAATAAAAATATAGGACGATAAATACAGTCATCAAGACGACTAAAGCAATACTGTGTACTGTTGTTTGATATTTGCAGTCAAACAACTATAAATTGGTGTTTGATAGACATCGTATGATGACCGTATTTTATCGTACCATACAGAGTTGATAATGGTCATCAAACTGTCTGAAAACTAAATATTCGATTGTTTACGATCGTAACACTGCGTCGACCAAAAAGAGAAAAAACATGAAACATGATTGTTTACAATCATTTTTTTTTCTACCTGAGAAGTTATACAATATGATTCATTATGTATTTTGATGCTAGACATTTAGAACATAAAGCTTTCGGTTTTTGTATTCAGTTTCATTTATGTTTTTCTTCGTAAGGTCATTATCATATACTTAAGCAATAGACACTTTTGCTGCTATTATACATAAATTAATGTTCTGACTCGCCCACGTATATACATTAATATAGAAAGAAAAAAAAATGTTTCATTTGCTGTGACCTATTTGTATATAATTATTTTTTGCAAAACAAAATTGATAGCTTTGACGATATTCTATTGCTCTTATATCAATTTTTGGTTATTGGTGATTGTATAGAACGACAAAAATGTAATCAATTTGCGAATCCCACGTGTTCGTATTATATTTCATTAACATCGATGAAAAAGTAATAGTAAGTAGACTCTGATGAAAATTCTCTTCTAATATTAATTTTTCAACTCACAATTTAGAAAAAATAGAACGCCACTGATAAAACCATAATGCATATCTGTAGAAGAGCAAGTCTTAAGAGTTTAAAGCCATACGTAGTCGAATGGAATCTCACAGAATAATCTCTTGTTTGATAATTACGAAATGATAGGTAAAAATATAGGTCTTTGTCCACATATTTATTCACGGTGATAAGTTGTATAGTCAATGTTAGTTCTATTATTAGTTATAATTATCTTTTCAATCGTAGCTATCATCAAGGTAGAAATTCTGCTACTAATCTACATTTTCGAAGGATTATGTACATAACAGTATTTAAATTTACAATGAAGTACATGAATAGTATATGACTTACACAAAAGAGTACTGTAAGATAATTATAAAAAAAACCTCTTTTCTTTTCAATTAATTTTTTTTTACCTACGAGAAATATGTATCTTGATGACGTACGATGTGATAAATATCGACGAAAGTTACTAGTATTGAATAAAATGCGCTTGAAAACTTGCACACGGAATAGTTGAACAGGAAATTGTAGGGGCATGAAATGGCAACTGGAGTTGTCATTCGGGAGTAATGACATGAAAAAAATGTAGATATTCTCGTTTAAACATAATACTTGCTCATATTCACGCATGAACAAGTAAACAGATTGTCGTTATTTATAAATTCAACCATCATTTATTGTTATATAAAGGTTTGGTATAGGCGGATGTTGATGTCGGGCTAGAAGACACCCAAACGGCACCCACACACATTGAAGCTCTCTCAGGAAACAAGTAGATAGACACCTAATATTTTTAATAACATAACGAGGACACCATTTTATAAACAAAAATTAATAAGTCATTAAATGTTCAATTTGATTTGAAACATTGTTACAAAACGTATTTTCTTAGAAATCTTTTTCTTAAGCATTTCATTCGACTAAGAGACTTATAGTTTGTTCAACTTTTTAAATTAGATTTTCTAGTGATTTACTCGTCTGTTTACAAACATATCTAGCAAAAAAGTCGAATCTACTTGACGCTTATACACTATTTACAGTCGATTGTTCAGAATTATAATGTATATTTATGTTTAAAGTGAAATTTACTTTATAGATAGATATATAAACGAATTACAATGAAATATCATCCATTGAAAGTCGTAACTGTAGTCTTATTCTTCGTTGGATTCTCGTCCAATATTCTTGTACAAGCAGCTAAAACCCAATATCCATTCTACATAATTTCGCATATGGCAAATAGTCGACCATCTCTCGTCTGGGCAATATCACAAGGCGCAAATGCAATCGAAAGTGACCTTCATTTCGATAGTGACGGTAATCCTACGTATTTTGAACATGGTGGTATTTGCGATTGTATTTGTGCTATTGGAGATGACCATATATGTCATACTGTTCAGAGTGAATGTCAAGGAAGTGGAGCTAGTGAAAATGCTGTAACTCACATGCAACATATTGCGAGCCTTAGTGGTGTTGCTCTTGTTTTTATCGATTCTAAAGTGGATGCAGACATGGGAGCTACACTTACTAAAGCTGGTTCAGCTGTCATTCCTTTCTTGGATGAAAATCTCTTTGGCAAGGGATACCAAGGAAAAGTCATCATCTCATCAGCAAAATTTGACACATACGATTATATTCGAGCAACAGCAATGGCAGCAAAGTCTTCACCAAATATGGCACGCTACTTCTTCACATTCGATCAAGAAGACAATGATTATGTTGGTGTAATGGGAATGCTCTCGCGCTTTACAAACAATCGACTTTACGGAACTGGCAGTTCTTCTTGTATTCCGAAAACTTTTTATTCTGGAATAACAGCTGCTATTACAGGTCAACTAAATAGTGAAAATAGTATGACATACATTTGGACTTTAGACAAACAATCATCCATGGAAGATTACATCAATCTTGGTGTTCAAGGGATCATGACGAATCGAGTCGCCTCACTTAAAAATTTAGCAATTTCAATGGGTTTGAGAATCGCTCAACCTTCCGATCCTATTCCTGTTTCGACTAATTCTGTTTCGTCGCCACATGTATGCGATTGTAGCTATAATTCGGATGGTTGCGTAATTTCCATGCCTCCACCAATGCATACAGCATGTAAATGTACTGAACGAGTGTTGGCTTGCGATGGTACCGTTGTTTCATGCAGCAACCCACAGAGTCCATATTGTGCCGATCCTGATCTGTCTCCTGGTACGTGCGTTTTAGGTGGTGGTAATTGCAAAGGATATCAAATCAATCAAAGCTGCGATTGTCAATACATCGTCAAGGGATTGCTGAAACCCAGTGGTTGTAAAATCATCAAAGCCATGATTTCAAATCTTGCCTGTAGATGTCACCGGGATAGCATTTGGAGCTGTTCCGGTTATCCCGTATCATGTGATACTTCAAATCCGAAATGCGCCAATCCTGATCTATCGAAAGAATCGTGCATGTTAGGTGGAGGCAATTGTGGCGGATATTAGACAAGATAGATCCAATATGTTACATCGATATTTTGAGGGATCAAAAACAATAAATTGAATTTTTATTCTTTATTTTAATTTTAATTAACTAAATTTAATGATATAATAACAAAGTTCTTAGAGCACAATATATTTAATGCCGATTCTAGTATGTCTATGAACTGGGATTCCCGAATTTCGCCAATAAGACTTTCGCCAACAGGACATTCGCCAATGGCGAAAGTCCAGTGTACTTTCGCCAATATACCCTGGTGACTTTCGCCAATTGGCGAGAGTCCACTGNGATGTTGGCAGACTCAAATGGTCTTTCCTTTCTCGAACTATGGGTTTCACAAGGGACACGACTACTACTTATTATAACTCCGTTCTAAATCGATCAATTATGACGGGGGTTGTGCCTACGATCAGCATTCATTATAGGGTATATACATACAAAATTTCAGCTGTCTAGCTCTTATTATGAGTGAAGTTCAGGGGGGTTCGGGACTTTTGGCCAGCACTGTAATTGAGAAGATAAGAAAAATTTCTGACGCATATTGTATAATTGTATCTACAAATTTAGCGAAAATCTTCAATAAGTCCATTCTATTCTTTCAAAAACATGGAGAACACACCGAAAAAAAGTAACTCGTTGCCTGCTCTACTGTGGATATCAGTCTGACTTTTCAGTTCACCTATATTCACACACAAAAAAAGAAAAAATAATATCAATCTGAAAAGTTATTATGATGTAGATGGCATCCCTTAATAGTCTCTTCGAAGTTTATTGAGAATTCTATGACATCAAAGAGAATCCTATGTAATTCAAGTAAGTTCTATGAAGTTCAAGAAAATTCTAGAAACACTAGAAAATCTGAACTTCACGATCCCAAGACTCCACCATTCACTTCTTATATGCAATGCACTGAAAGAAATCTTGTTCGTTTTCTATATTTTTGTTAAAAAACATCATTCACGTTTGTTCATTTGATCGAATATTGTCATAAGAGATTTTTGCATAGTGGATGAATATCGAACAACTCGGAATAGAAATATCTTAATCATATTTAAAATCATCGCAATATAACATATGAGTCATTTTTTACCGACAAAGCATAGATGTAATAAACTTTGATCGGCTTTTTTTTTGTTGACAACAGCGACAACAAAATCGTTTTAACACCAGGTAGAAAAGAATGATAAAAAAAACAACGTGTTTTTATGTCGTTTGCCTGAATTTGGGCTAATTATTGGCGTATACTCTTATCTTTCGTTCTCTTTTCTCTTTTTTTCATACTGTAACAAACAATTTCACGTATACTCTAGTGCAATATTCATTGAGTTAAATAATTTTACTGTTATCATGGTGTTATTGTCCTTGACGATAATATTTATCCTACTTTTTCTTGTTATTTACTATTTGGTACCGATTTGGATAAAATATACTAAATTGCGACGAGACTATCGTAATATACCATCTCTTCCCATCTCACGTATACCATTCGTTGGCAATATACATCAATTCGATAAGCAGCAACATGTATTCTCTCGTTTGCTCATGCATATGGCAAGGGAATGTCAACAACAACAACAACAAGGAAAAGGTATATTTTGTCTCTGGTATTCACTCTGGCCGATGATTTTTGCGTGTACAGGAGAAAGTCTCGCGGTAAGAATATGTCATTCAGTTTCTTTGTTAGTGTTATATCTCTCGACTTCAGACATTTATCAACAATAGCAAACAACTCGTCAAGTCATTCGATTATACCTTTCTTGAACCTTGGTTAAAGACAGGTCTACTTACCAGGTATAGATAAAAGGTTCAATCAATCCTAAACATTTGTTTTTCCTTTCCTAGTAACAATGCCAAATGGCGTACTCGTCGTCGTCTCATTACACCATCTTTTCATGACACTCAATTGTTACACAATTTTATGCTCATATTCAATGAACAATCATCTGTATTTGCTCGACGTATTGAGGAATGCATTCGAACCGGAGAAGAAGCGAAGGCATACGATCTCTATCCATATATATCAACATGTACACTCGATATTATTGCCGGTTAGATCTATTGAATAGATCAAAACTATGATTCTTCACTGATTGAAATTCTAGAGGCGGCTATGGGCGAACATGTTGAAGCTCAATCGAGCGGTGGAAAGAATGAATTCGTCGAAGCAACTGGACGGTACAATAAAATTATGAGATGATAACGCCACTTGTTTATATATGAATAAGAGAAAAGAAGACCAATAGCAATAGAGAGGAGACGAGTAGAAATGGATATGTATGATCGTACAGATAAAGAGAAACACTATTATTATCGCATGTGAAGAACAACGTAGTTCAGAGCAAAAATGAGTAATTTCGTCGAGAAATATATTTTCTGAGAAAAAATTGTTTTTGAAGTCAAAAGGTTGTCTCGGATCGATGAGAACTTATTTTGTGAACAAGCTATTGCCAATCATTCTTTTAGTGTGTGTGGTATAATAAATCATCGCATACGATCTCCGTGGATGTGGCCTACATGGATCTTCGATCGATTGCCGTTGGGTCGTGAACAAGCCGAACGACTCAAAATCCTCCATGGTGTTTCTCGAAAGGTAACCCCTTTCTGTCTTTTACTCTCTCTCTCTCTCTCTTAATTATGTAATGCGTTGTTTTGGTTAATAGATTATTGAAAATCGTCTCGCTACATTCAACTAAGAAAATACAATGCATAATAATGAGAAGAAAGCTACTCGTCGTCTTGTCTTTCTTGATAGTCTTCTCGCTCAAATGAATTCCGAACAACTCTCGTTAGACGATATTCAAGAAGAAGTCGATACGTTCATGTTCGAAGTGCGTTTTTATCTTCGTTCTTGGCATATTTTAATCATGAATCCAACTAGGGACATGATACAACAGCAGCCGCTGTCAATTTTACCTGCTATTTAATTGGATCTAATCCAGATGTCCAAGCAAAAGTTCATGAGGAAATAGATGCTATCTTTTCTGGTATTTTTTCATTTTGTCTTTTCTAAAAATCAAAGATTATATATGTATGATTACTGAATAGATGACAAAGAGAGACCATGCACAATGGAAGATGCACAAAGAATGGTCTATCTCGATGCTGTCATCAAAGTGAGTGTGACAGAAACATCTGCATAAGTCGATGATAAAATTTATATGAACATAGGAATCTATGCGTGTTCTTCCACCAGTTCCGTTCGTTATGCGAGAAGCACAAGAAGATTTTATTTGCAGTAAGCGGAAGAATATTTTCTTCTGTTGCAGATAAACACTAATTTTGAATATCTTTGCTTCTTTTGTCATAAGATGGTCAAACGATTCGAAAGGGCACCACTTTATATATTTTCATTTATGGTGCTCATTATGACTCAAATGCATTTCCTCAACCAGAACGATTTGATCCTGATCGTTTTTATAAAAGCTCAGTAGCACATGAAGAACGCTCGCCATATGCCTTTGTTCCATTCTCGGCTGGATCTCGCAACTGCATTGGTCAGTCTCTTTCTCCTTCTTGCTTACATCAATGACAAACATAAATAATCATTCTTTTTTTAGGTCAACGTTTTGCCCAACTGGAAGAAAAGGTTATTTTGTCCACACTGCTTCGTCGATACTCTTTTCGAGCCACACAGACCATTGATGAAATTCAACTTTCCTTCGAAGCCATCATGCGACCTGCAGTTCCAATTAAGCTCTTCGTTGAGCATCGACATTTTCAATGATTTTTTTATTTTTCGTGACATGACATAACTCTTTTATTTTGATTAGTATTATACTTTCATTCACTTTTTTCTTTTATATGTCAATGAATTATTTTCGTTGTGCTCTATCTAGCATTACTAACAATTCCTTGGAAAAAAACATCATTATGCACAACAGTATTGTACGTAAGAAGTCAACGATATGAAGAGCCTTGTTTTTAGTGTACATGTCGTAGATTGTTTCTTCGTGAAAGACAAGCCATATAAATAATAGGAATGTCTCTATGTCATTTAGATTCTCAGAGAGTATGTTTAATAAGGTTTGTGTTTCGGTTTATTCCTTGATGAGTTATGTTCATTGTACGGAAACCATTACCTATTACATATCCTGCACATTTCAGCTTAAACGAATATTCACATCATGATATATAGTATTTCTAAAAGTCAATGATACTACACAAAAGATTCAAGATTGCATGCTTGAGCATACAACAACTCGAAAATTGTCGTACTTTTACTCCCTTTACTGTTCTATGCGTGTGCGTGCGAATTGACTTACATGAATGTAATTGTGATTAGTCATATTTTCTTAAAAAGACATGCTCGATCAAAGAGTCATATTCTTCTCATCAGTATATGTCAACACTCAACTTGGGTTAATGCACATAGTTGTTAAAGAGTCAATAAACTTCAGGCATAAACACGGCTAAATTCAACATACAAGAATATGAACATGCTGAGCAGAACATTCCTATTCTAATTCTTCTTGTTTTCTTTGTTAAAATGCTTTCTCAAACAAAAACAAAGCTTCATATTTCACCAATACTTTCAAGTGTACGCAAGATATTAAGATGCACAATGGTCAAGAAGAAAAGATGATTACACATAGAGGCAACTCATTTTACCGATCGTGACTTTTTATAAACCTAACTATAAAATAATGAATATCAGTTTCAGTCAAGTGTTATCTGATTGCTAGAAACTATGGATGGGTGCTAGTACCGTACGCGCTCACCGTAAAGACCAAAACTTGGGACTTGGTAGTTCTTCGATGTCAACTGTCCAATGCGATATAGAAATATACAGCCAAGATTTTGGCGACGGCTAGCTTGGCCGATGATCTAGCGAATTTTCTCTTTATGGAAAGTCGCTCAGAATGGCATTCCTATAACTTCTACTGTTCTCATCCTTGAAATCCAATATAAAAGATCTGGTCGGACTTAACTTGTGTATGATTTAGAGTTTCAAAATAAAGAAAAAGATCGTATGGATTTATGTAAATTAAGACCCATTTAGAAAGTTAAAAGTGTTCTCTTGAAATGTTCATGTGGAGAAAACTCGATATTTAAAAATTTAGGTAGTTTTTCTACTTTGTGTCAGACATATTGGAATGATTTTCTGTAGTCAGCACCGACATCGGATTCAAATCGATATAATTGACTGTAGCCAGTAATTCATATGTAAACCCATAATCTCTAAAGCAATAGCTCGTAACAGTGAAAATAAAACTGTATCGTTGAGACTGTATGAAAAAATGAAAGACACGTGTCAATTAGCGTAAAATGAAGAGAAGTTGTGAGGCGCTGTCAATTACGTAGATATTACCCTATAGAATCCTTCTGATATTGGGTAGGAAGCTAATTTGTTAGAGTCATTCACTCTCCATGTGATCTAATGTCATTGTTCTACTTTGACGCTTATTGCACGAAAGTAACTTAAACAATTATTTTATAATATATGGTTGTTAAATATAAAATCTATATCAAATAGAGAGTAGGACTAGGTTTCAACAAAAAAAGCTGGTGAACATATAAATTAGTCAAAACTGACGATGAGAAGTCGTCAAATGATCTATGTCAGTTTCAATGATATTTTCTACATATATTGAGGATATTATTCTAAGAAAAATCCTAAGAGAGTTTGAGCTGACGAGGCTTATTTCGAAGATTATGACAATTTTACTGATTTGCTTTCACTTAGTACAAGATGCGTACAGCAAAACTGAACAAAGGAATTTCTATCTGAAATGTTTCTCATATACAGTTTTTTTGATCATTACAACGCTCTAAATGTCAACTGAAAAATGCTTCATTATCGAGATGTTCTATTTAAAAAAAAGCCAATCTGTCCTATATATACCTTGTGATAGATAAAAAAAGAAGCAATAAAATTGTCATAAACTTCGAGATAAGCCCTATCAGTTCGAACCTCCTGAAGATTTTTGTTAGTATAGTGTCTTCAGCACATTGACAAAATATCATTGAAAACGGCATGAATCAGTTGAGAACCTTTCTTCACTAATTGTGTTATGATGAAATGGGTTATACAAGAATTTCATAGGTACAGATGGTTATGGCTATGCTTTATCGATTAATATCTACTGCAAATGAAACACTGTTGGTAGTGGATGAGAACACTTCAAAACGTCGTGATCCTTCACGTTTTTACTTTGAAGGTAAATATTTGTCAGAGAATTTTTTTAATCTTTTCTCTTATAAAATACCCCAATTTATTCACCGACTCATTTTTCTTTGTTGTCTACAACTAGTATATACTGGTTTGTTGAAATAAAAATAAAAATAAAGAAGCAAACATTGTATTGTTTCAATACTTACTTATCTACTGTAGTTGTCGAGTTTTTCATCTTGTCATGGCTCAAAGAATTCATACAGAAACGACGATAATGTCTAAAGCAAAAATCGAACAGCCACAATATGGCGATCAGCCAATACCACAAAACCTTCAATGGATGCCATCACCAGGATTAGCTAGTATTTCGCAGGGCATGCCTTTGGGTCTTTACTATCTCGCTCAACTTGATACGTTAATGGCTCGACAAGAATCGAGTGCCATGCAAAGTATTTTAATTAAATATATGTTATTTTCCTCGTTATGTTATGTCATCATCTTTTTGAATAGCTGTTACGGGTCTCGCGAGTGCTCAACGATTTCAAATACTCAATGAACAAGGTCAACTTGTGTTCTACGCAGTAGAAAGTAAATCGTAATTTTTCACTTGATTAACTTGTTCACGAACTCAATTATCATGCATTTTTTTTTCTGTAGATGAAAGTGGTACATGTCACCGATGGTGTTGTGGTGCTAATCGTGCTTTCATCATTCATATTCTTGATCAAATGAATCAAGTATGTATGAAATATGTTAATTTTTTGCTAATATTCTTTAACATTGTAGGAAATTATTCGCATCTCACGTGAATTTAAATGTTGTGTTGGATGTTGTTGGTGTGCTGGTGCTAATTGTTGTGCACATGAAGCATTTATTGAATCACCACCTGGAGTTCATATTGGTACTGTTAGGCAAACGTAAGTTCAATATTGACCAAAGGTTTAATACTGATTACTTATTTTTCAGACGAAGTCTTTGGCGAGGTCATCTGAGTCTGAGAGATGCTGGTGGTAAAGAACATTTGCGTGTAATCGGTCCATGTTGTATATGCCAAGGAGTTTTTTGCTGCTGTTGTGAGAATAAATTTACTGTAAATTTAGAAGAAAACCAGAAAAATTCATTTACTTCTTTAACCAGAAAATTTTCTATGAATAGATATATGCTGCTGAGGATGAAGGTGATACAGAATTAGGTGCTATTTACAAAGAGTATGCCGGTTTTGTCAATCAAGCATTCACAGGTGCTGAAAAATATACTATAAAGTGTAAGCTAGAATAGAACCGATTAATTGAAGTTTAATATTTGTTTTTTTTTGTTTAGTTCCAGTGAGTTTACCTGTTCAAATGAAGGCCGTAGCTTTGGGTGCTCTTTTTCTCGTCGTACGTATTACTGTCTTGCTGTGTCTTTGAATTTGTCTTCATCTACAATTCATTCTTCACTTTTTCTCTCTAGAACTTCATGTATTTTGGGGGAAATGCTGATCAAAAAGGTGGCTCAAGTCTTCTATCACTATTTTGCTGATTTCATTTCTGGCAAAAGTATAGACTACGAACTGATTTTGTGTTGCTTGTCGCTTGTATATATTATTTAATTTTTCCTTTTGCGATCACAACATATTCTAGTGCAAGTTTAATTTGATTCTATGAATAATTCAATTCTAGATTGAACAAAGAAACTGAGTATAGAGATAGCGAGCCAATAGAATATTTGGCAAGAATTCAAATAGAAATACTACTTATTTTTTGAATACGAACAAAAGACAGTGCTTTGTCATATCAGATGATAGATTGAGTAAAACACTTGGTTTAAGATTCTAATTTATTAACAATTGAATGGCCATATCATAACAGTTACAATAGATATTGCATATTTTTTCAATATCGATAGAGTTAAGAGTCATATATATTTTAGTGATGGTGGTTCGTTCTTATATCGTATAGTCTTTCGAGAAAATCATTGAGACGAAATATATGTGTAAGCTCAATATGCTTGGAATGATCGATCAAAACATGCGTCATGGAATTCTAGGTCTGACAGAATAGCAACCAATACAAACCAAGAATGAACCTAAATCTATCCTGATGGATACGTTCCCATATGTTGATAGATGAGAAAAATTTTTGTGATTGTAAACACATCATGTTTATTACATAGTTTACGGTACAAATGAGATCAAAGCTTGGCTAAGAAGTGAAAAATTGTAGAGAAAAGAAAACATAAAATGCAAGAACTTCAAAGATTGATAATGGAAAGAAAAGAATTGTTGATGAATTGTGTGTTGATCGATTGAACTAATAGTTACTAAATACGAGACAATAATTTCAAGTTTATACATTTTATGTAATTTGCAGCTGCTCAACGATGCGCCATCTTTTAATGATTAAATCGGCCACTTCTTTTGCAGTGGTCATTTCTAAAACATCGATGTAGAAGTCATCTTTGAATAGATCCAGAGCTTCTTCGTCGATATCATCTAATTTAATGAGTAGAAGTCTATGATTTTTCTGCTCAGCTGGACGTACCATAAAACGTTGTTGAATAACTCGCCATTCATAAAAGCAAAAGTTAGACATTGCATAGTCACGTGAAAGAAAGACAACAACAAATGAAGCTTTCTCATAGATTTTGCGTAAAAATCGGTTTCCATATATTTGTGCCACTTTATGTTGATACCATGGAGCAAAGAATATTTTTTCAGACAATTTTTTTCGGACTTCTTCACAAATCGGCTCTACTTTATCTCTATTTTTTCCAGAAAACGACGTGCTAATTGGATAAAAATTTTCTTCGTCCGACGAATTCAAATTTTCCTGAGAAGCCAACGATGATTGGTCAGGTAAGATTGACAATTTCTCTACAAGATTTTATATAGATATGAAACGTGTTAGTTAAAAGAACTTCTTGATATAAATATTCACCAAGTGTAGATGAAAATGGTAGTTCAGAAGAAACAGTTGTAGTAGCTGAAGTAATATCTATATATTTTGAAAATAAAGAGAACGAAATAAATTTTATTGAACTGATGATCTTTCAGTTACCTGTTAAACGTTTCTGATCTAATAAATCATCAGAATTCAAACGTGTAAAAGGATCACATATATTCAACTGATCCAAAGCATCGACATGTTCCGTTTCCTGTATTTCTAATAAATAAAATCAATTTATATAATGTTTAAATGAATTATTTAATGATAATATACCATCATCACACGTATCAGTTTGACAGCAAGCATCATTTACTAGTGTCTGAATCGATATGTTATTCTTGCGCAAGAATCGCATTTTGAAAATCTACATTTGACTAGTCAATATAATTTTATTCACATTGACGAAAACAACTAAATTACTTACTCGTACTAAGCAGGACCATATATATAGATACCATTGTTTACCTAGTTGCCACCATTGTTTTCCAAGACGCCAGAACCATTCTAGGATCGAAAGGTGCTTACTCTTTGATACAATAGTTGTAGATTTGATAAGATCATGTGCGTTGTTATTGATGTCAGTCATATTTGTAAGCCACAAAAATTCTAAAATTAATTTTTCGTAGTATTCTATAAGAAAACGTAATTATTCTATGCATCAAATTTTTTTTTAAACTCGAATGAAAGAAAAAAAAAGACGCAAATAATTGTTTATACGCATGGTTGGAAAAAGCCCATACACATGATTTTTCGTAGGTTGTTAGTGTGGTTATGACTATGCGTAGAAACAAAAGAACAGATGGTTGATTCATCGCAATCTACATAGTGAGTAATATAATAAAATATTGTCGTAGATAAAAAGTAGACGCTCGTAGTAAAACAAAACGTTTATTGATTTTGTTCGAACGAGTTGAGCTGCATATGATAAATAGGAATGAAACTATTCAAGATCATAATAATCAAAGTCTTATAATAATCATACAGTTATGTCTCATATTAAATGAAAATGTATTCTCTAAAAATATGCTACATGGATTTGTCTTGTATTTGAATACTTCAGAGAATGTTCGTGTACAGAATTTTGAGTACATAGGAATAGAATATGTCGAGATGTTGCCATATTTCGGTGGAATCATAGCATAATATACAGCATCTAACAGAATTCTTTTATTAAAAATATTAGAAAAAAAAATCAACTATTGTCTGGGGAGTTTTAGAAGGCTGAAACTTTCAAAGTGACTTCTGAGTCAATTGATAATAGAACAACTTCACGAAAAAAACTTTTTGCACATGTTTTGCAGCCGTCTGAAAAGCCTGTAGGGTGTAGTTTTTCTCCTTAAAAGACGAATCTAAGCAAGTATGAATATTCAACAACAGATTTCTCCAACCATCCGTTGACACGCAACTCATTTCAAATTTTCGTTTATTTAAAAAAAAACTTAATACCTGACCGTATTAAGTTGAACGTAGGCAACAATCTCAGCATATTCATTACGAACTATAATAAGTAATATTAAACTGCAGCAGTCATGATGCATTAAGTAGCTGTAGTCTATTTTTGGGATCGATGTTTTTCTTCCTGTCGTTTTCAACAAGGTTGGTCTCAGTCGTGAACCCGATTCCGTAAGGCTTGAGAACTACCTTGAATAATTCAGTAAGATCAGCTATCCATTTTTTTTGATAATGAGAACATCATGAGCTCGATTATATCCTAGTGTATTTTATAACAACAGTATATTCTGTACTGTTCTTACTCTATTGTAGTCTTTTTCTTGTTTTCTATCCCATTCGAATTCATTTTTCTTCATTCTATTTTTATCATTTATTTTCATTGGAATATCGTCATCAATTTCTCTCACAAGCTAAACATTGTGCAGTACAATCATCTCTTTCAGTACTCTTTCATACGAATGATATTTAGTCTTGATTAGAGTAGTTGCTCGGTCATTCTTACTCAACATGATTTGTTTCTAGCATATGTTGTGGTGGTTCATCAGATTAATTAATTTGTTGTGAGTTATTTATGACAAATTCTAATACAGCACGTAATAACCACTGAGTATCTTTGACCATTACATTCCTGTGTTTTTGTATAACATTTGGTTGTTTAACAATTTGTGAAAATTATTGTAATGTTTTAGAAACATCTTTTTGTTGACATTTTTATTTTGTTCTATAGAGAGATGAAAGTCAACCGTTCATATGTATTCTTCAATTCTATTCTAGTGAGACCAAAAGAAAGAAAATAACCAGAACACAGTAACACATCAAAAGCGAAATAGACAAAGTGTCATATTAAATAATAGAAAATAAAATAAACATATCACTAACGTTATGAACCGTGACACGGTAATAGATCAATACACTTCAGTAGGCCGATCCTTGTTGCTATAAGATATATTTAAACTACGACGTTCATCTATAAACGCGAGGAATCGAAGCTTTTAATTCATATTTCCACTCAAAATTTTGAAATTGAATTTGTGCAAACCTTATTCTAAGGATAGATACTCTGTTAGGTAATTTCTGTACTGAATAGTTGAACGAGTATGAAACTCAAATGTTCTATATTTTCTAATGTTCTTATAAACTCATTTCTACCCGAAATTTTATCAGAAAAGTAGGCTTCTCTTCATACAAATGCAATTTCCTAGAATATAGCTCAAGCGTTATTTTCAACTCATTAGTGTATTGTGTAATCATAAATTATAACGCATGGTTTAAGCATATACAATGAAAAACAGAAGAAAGACTGGAGTGGCATCTCTACCTCGCGAGTAAAAGAACAGAACCGATTACGTTGTATCGTCACATACTTCTACTGAGCAACATCATTTACTGAAATAGATGCCAGAAAAGGGGCAGGCTCTTCTGTTCTTTTTTTTTTGGTTTGAATGCAATTATTTCACTTGCCGTCAACTTTAAGATAACTTCTGAATGACAAAAACGCATTGCTCTTGTTAACTAGGAGACTTAATTCATATTCATTCTATTTTTACTGTGAAACATAGCTATGAACTCAACAACATCAAGTATCGGTAATATCGTACTCGACTCTTCAATCATTGTCACTGCATCGCTCGGTATCATTTTGTCGTTAGTGATGTTCACATTGATACAGTATCATTTAAAAATAACGAAATATTCTTCGGACAAAGTGCCTCTTTTATTAACAGCGAATATGTATTTGTCGATATTTATGTTCTGTGTATTGGTGCTCAACATATATGGACGTATTTTAAGCAAACGTCTTTACCAAACATCATCTATGGAAGATGATGTATTCTGTCGTGTTCGTGGTTATTTCACAATGATCGCTGTTACTGCAGTATTTTATTCGCATACGCTTCAAGCAATATTTCGTTTGTACCGAGTCGTTTTCTATACTCGTCAAATTCTTCAATCGTTTCGTCTTTATGGAGTCGCTATTGTTGTTCAATGGATAGTTTGCTTCTTGATACTACTACCTACACTCCTTCTTGGTGACATTGCGTATGTAGCCGAATATTTACAATGTCAAATTACATTTTTCAATAAACATAGTTTTTATTTTCATCTATTACTTACGTATTTGATTCCGGTAGACACAATTGTAGGCTGTTATGTCTATACCGTGCGAAAAACTCACAGAAGAAATAACAACTTAAGACTCAATATGACACATGCTCAACAACTTACAACTCAGCAAGATATTATAGTTCTTTTCCAAATTAGTATTCTTCTCATACCGATGCTTGTTTTTTCCGTCTCTACAATGATTGCCTTTCTAATATTTATTGTCGATGGTTATTTCCTTTGGTGGGCAATGCAAGTTCAGTGGCTGACCTGTATGATCTCAGTTGATAAGTGTAAATGTTATTCTGGCACTTGCATCTCCTCAAGTTCGAAATATACTGCTGATTTGTCAACGCAGACAAAGAAAAACTGAGATGAATAAGGTTGCAGTGGTACCAAATAAGACCTATTTAGCATAATCATCGAATACGCACTTCTTATGTACGACAGAGTTACAGCAGGATGCGCAAAAGTATAATGATATTTGTGAAATGTGACAGTCTATTTTAGTCATTAAAATATTCTGTGAAAAGTAAATTTATTGTCGTCGATGTCAGCAGCTATATTTAATAAATTGAGCGTAATCATTGCACTAATACTAGTCGGGCAAAGCACCACGAAGTAAAAAATATAAGTAATAGGTATGAACTATCTAATGAACGTGTAGAATAAGCCCAGATTAACAGTTAATATAATAGCAAAAAGATGCATCATTATAATGATATTGCACCGTGATGGCATACAAGAAGCCAAATGTAGACTTAATAGTACACATTCTATGCGTTATATGACAGAACGTATAATCTCAGCTGTGTCATTTTGTTTGACTCATCAATCTATGAGTAAATAAGATAGATTGGTGGATATGAATATACATAATGGAGTGAATCATATTTATATCTCATCAAAGAAGAGAGAGAGACATGAAAATATCGATTGACAATCAATAGAAAACGCACAAGAAAACAAATAACAGACATGTGAGATGAAAAAAGAATGATAAAAATAGATGAATAGAAAATAATGTTCAGTAAATAAGAGAAGAATCGAATGGATCTTATAGTAACAAACAGGTAAAATATATTTTGTTTTGAAATTTTGATCTGATTTTCGAAGAGATGAAAAAGATGAAGAGTTCTATCATTTTCTTTTTCGCAATGTGGATATACCTTGCAAATCTATTTTCCAGTTTTCTCATCAACAGTGTGATCTAGAAATAGTCACAAAAAAGTATTTTAATGACCGTAAAGAATTTTTATCAAAATGGATGGATCCCGAAATTATCCTCAAAAACTCTCGTATGAGGAACTCTGAATAACAAAGATCATACAAATCAGTCTTCTCAGTTCAATCTGAAACTTTTTCATGAATGATTTTGTTCGATTGAGTAAATGTTTTAAAGCGAAATAAGATGTTCCTACAACGAATTTTCATTGAAATGTATTTAATTTATTGGATGACTTTACAGAGTCAAATATAGAAAAGCCATTGAAGAACATGCTCATAAGAGATCATTTTCTGGTCACTATTATCTTTTTAAACTCTAACACTATAGGAATCAGATTGAGATTCTAAATGAAAATGTGAAGAGTTGACTAATATATTGACAAAAAAAAAACTTCATGCACTCATGTTTCCTGTGTTGGTGGCAAGTATGAAAATATAGATATTTTCTTCATGACTGAGAAACAATCATATAATTTTGCAGAGTTTTAAAAGTTGATTGTAATCTACTACGTAATATTTATACTAAAAAATTCGAACTCGAAGAACTGCTATCATTCAAACAAACAAATCAAAATTCGGAAAGCATTTGAAGCAAGTCTAATACGGAAAATTTGGCACATTTGATTTCCGTGTTTGTTTGTAAAGATAATAGAAAACGTTATTAGATTTCCATTTCTTGTTTTGGTGGTCTTTATAACTAAATTGATAGGAATTTGGTACTACAATCACGCCATTTTCATTTATATATTTGATCTACAATTGAATCAATTCATTCAACACATTCAGATTGTAAACGATAAAAATACTTTTTCGTAATGAACTTCATGAGCTATTAAATGGTAAAAAAATATTTTTTTCATCGCTCTATCTTGGAAATATAGGGTCTACAAAATCAATAGTTTTGAAAAATAAACGGAAAAATTCGAATGTATTTAAACCCAATATTCTCCAGCTACACGCAATAGCGATAACGCAGCGAATTACACCTACTAAAACATACAATTGACCATAGAGTCATTATCGGACAAATGAAAAGCAATCAAAAACAATGTTAATACATGTGTTATAAATCTCAACTCATGAAACATTGAAATAGTATTTGCTATGAATTAAATGTCTTCAGAAATTATAAATTGTCTCAAATTAAATTATGCGATTTTTAAATAACATATGTCAACAACATATTAATTTTTATCGGTTCACTTCTACATTTTCCTCTATTATTACAATAACATGGAAGTGATGATGCACGATCATTGAACCAATAAAACGGTCTTACATAAAGAGATTAATAGTAGGTCTTCAAATTCGATAGGTCGACGCTTTACTCAATCAAAGAAGATAAGTAATTTCATTTTTGGACTCAAAATAATGATGAAAAGAATTCTTTGGATGTTATATGTTACACCATTTCGTGAAATTCTTCAGCCAAGAGAAAAAAAATCTTTATGATTGTGATTCATTTTTGTCTCAAATTTGATGAATGGAAGATCATTTATTTCAATACGTCAAAGAAACCAATTTTCAAAATAAATTAATCTTTCATCTTTCTAAAAATTGGTTAAGAACCTTAAATTTTATTATTCTTAGATAAATATATTCAACAAAATAATTTATCAAAGACATGTGTTGAATTTAGAGATCGTAATAGCAACATCACATGCTTTCATTTGCCATGAAATTCTCGTTATTCTATTTACTTTCTATCACCTTTGTACAAGCATGAGAGAGAACGAATCATTTTCTTTTCATCCTTTACTATAGACAAGAACTACTTTTCATGGCGTCTTTAACATCAACAAAAACACAATGTGCCACGTGCGGTAATAAAGGTGTAGGTATTTTCAAATGTGAAGGATGTTCGGCAACATTTTGTCGGAAACATGCTAATGAACATCGAGATATGCTTAGCCATCAATTAGATGAAATTGTTTTTGAACATGATGCTCTACAACAAACAATTATTGATCACAGTAGCCAAGAGAAGAATCAACATTTTCTTATTAAGCAAATTAACCAGTGGGAACAAGATTCGATTATAAAAATTCAACAAGTAGCAGAAGAAACACGACAACAGGTAGAATTATTGATTAGTTCACATAAAGGTAAATGCAAATGAAATGATCGATTTGTTGTTTGTCAATCATAATGTATATGTTAAGGAAATGCATCGAAAGAGTTGTTTGATCTCGCCGAACGATTACGAAAAGCTCGAATCGATGATGACTATGTTGAAAATGATCTTTGTACATGGACAACTATGTTAGAAAAACTAAAACGTCATGTTACTAGTATTTCTCGTTTGATTAATATTTATGAAGATCCAACAAAAATACTTGTCGCCAAAATATGTATCTCCGAAACAAAGTCATATTTGAAACAGAATGAAAAATTTGGAGAATCGGTTCGTAATATTCTTATTGAAGACCATGGTTATGTGGCTATTCATACTGATTCAAAAAGATGCGAGGGATTTGCGCGTGGAATATGTGAATACTCATCAGGTAAGCATAAAATTCAATTTGTTTTAAAGCAAACAACGGCGGAATACTATTGTCTCTTTGGTATTATGTCGAAAACAAAATCAATCCCACAGACGGAAGCCGAAATGAAAACATCAACATATGGTTGGTGCACCAATGACAAAGCAGTTTCTCCTCATGGTTGCTCACAAGTTAGTAAAGACTTTCGGGATATGAAATGCCAAATTAAATTTGAAATTGAACTTTTTCTTGATTGTGACAATCAAAAAATCATCTATTTCAATCAACAAACAAAAAATACTCGAGAAATGAATGTTGATGTCGCAGTATGTTCATTTCCTTGGCAGTTACTATTTTATCTATATGATGTTGAAGATCGTATTCAACTTATATCTTCAAGTCAAGAATTATAAATATTTGTGCTATAATTTATAATCAAAAATATACAAATTAATAATAGTATGTCGCAGTGAAAACTGAAATAATTTAGGTCGAATTTAGACAAACAGCAAAATATGGAGTAATAGATTTGGCAGGTGTTTCTACATGTTTTAAACTTTGATGACAATAACATGCTATTTGTGATCATCTTTAGGAAAAATAAAAAAAAGAATTTAGATAAATTTTTGAAAGATTTCTTCAATTGTATCATATATTGATCAAAATTGATAAAACTAACAGTTCATCATAGAATTTTCAAATTAATACGTATATAACTCGTGTAGAAATGTTATTGTTCTACATGAATAATGATAACCGACATAAAATACACTAGAGACTCTGCTTATTATCACTAATTATCATTACTATTGAATAAATGAGCTCTTTCAATGATCATTATTCAAGAACTTTATATAACCTAACAGATTTTAGCTACTATTATTCTCATTGGTTTTAGTTTTGTAGTCCAACAATAAGTACAAACGGAACGCTATATTCACTTAATTGGGTAAAAATAGACTATTAGGCGTACGGAGTTTTGATCCGAATAATGTTTATATTAGGAAATAAGCACATTATCCCTGTTCAATTGTACTTTTCGAACAAAGTAAGAAAAACTAACTAAACAAGATAATCTAAATATGAAATCTTCTAAAGAATAACTATAAACTTTCTTTTTCGAAAGCTGCTTTACTGTCTTGCTTCTTTTTATTGATAAATGGTGCGCAACTTAAGATAAAACAATCTTGTATGATTTACTAGGGAACAAATACAAACAGTGTGGTGCGGCGGTATAGCGTTGAGCTCATAATTCAAAGGTCAGCAGATCAAAACTATTCGCTGATATGTTTTATTTTTGCAATTTCTTGTCAAAATTTCACAATGAATAAAAAAAACCAATCTTTCGCAATAATTCACAAGCCATTGTAGCATGACTCAATTTAATCTAAAGAAAAAACGATTTAACTTGAAATGCAGTTTTCTTTCTTCAATAATCGATTTTCAAAATGAATAATAGCATAAAAATGTAATCATTCAATTGTCATTATGAGAAGTCTTCAACAAACTATCAGAATTCGAATCTAGTATGGACTGCGAATGTGACTTTGGATGTGGCAGTACGTGAAAACCGCACCGTAACACCTGTTGCCACATCCACACTCACGTCCTCATACTCACGTTCACCCATACCAGCACCCACTGACACACTCAAAACTTAATCTTATTTATCGGTTTCATGACCAAAGTTCAAAGAATAGTTCCTTGTAGAGATTCATGCTCAATAAGTTTACATTTCTAAAAAATCTTCTTCTTTTATTTGACGCACACAGTAAATTATTAGAATTATCATCGGTGACAACGCAGAAAATATGTTTCGTATTCAGTCTATTAGAGAAAATAAATTAAGAAAGGATAAATAAAAGAAACTTTTAAAATTGTAGTTCTTGTATTTTATTTACATTAAATTTTTATTTTTAAAAAGTTACTACATTTTATTACTTCTTTTTAAGCATAATATTGCAACATAGCATCGGCGTCAAATAAATTTTATGGATGGTGTGACCAAATGACACACAAGACGAAGACTAAAGAATTAAAGTGCATATTCAATGATCTTGTAAAGGAGGTAAATAATGATAAAAAAAAGAATGTGTGACTTACTTGATCAACTGAATACTAAAATTGATCAAGCGATACTCCTCGACGCTGGCTCGATTAATCATAGCCTAATTTTGTTACTAAAAAATACGCTCATAGATATCTTGATTAAATGGCATTTAACAGCAGATAGCGCCGATTTTATGACTAAAATTGATGAGTTATTCTATAATCGTATGACAACTTTTTTATCTACGATAAGAAAAATATTTAATGGTGAAACGTCGTTCGAAATATACATATCATTTCTATCAAATGTGCCATTTGAAGACATGGCAGAAAATGATAAAAATTTGTGCTCAAATGATAATGATAACAATCTACAAAACTTTCAGGTACTTCTTGATGTTTTCAAAAACTTTGATACTTCATCATCAGAAGCTGTATTAGATACTATCGGACTGCTGATTTTACTGTTAGTCAATTTGCTAGTCAGCCTTCTGTCTTCTTTTTTTGTATACTGACGCTCTCAAAAAACTGCCGACTTGCACTCCTAACTTAACCGTTGTTAACTAACTATTCTGAATTTCTAGGTGATTACGATGGAAAACAAAGGGCTTATATGAATGATAAATTGATCATATGAGTATGGATGTAGATGCAAGTTCATAGAATAGAAATATCCACACCCATACCCTGGAGACATAACGGAACCACTTTTCGTCGTTTTTTTATCGTTCAAATATGTTTCAGGGCGTCATTCTGTTGGACACGGGAAGCATTTTTTCATTGTTTCAAGTATTACTTTATCTGAATGAAGGAACATTGGCATGGACTCAAATTTTCATGAATGGGTTAACGGGAGTGGCAATGCTAAGTGATACTTTTTATAATTCCTTTGATATATTTTGCAAAATCTTTATTCGTATTTTGATCAGTTTTCAACTCCAATCGGGTCTCATCAAAAATTGCACCAAATGCAATATTTTGAACAAGGGAAAACATGATTTCTTGTTCATGTCTCAACGATAAGATTGAGGGGCATGAGATAACAAAAAACAAAGATACTCTATCATGTTATAATGCTTTGACATGAATTAGTATTCTCTTTCTGACTAATATTACGATTACAACTTTAAATTAATTTAAATGAGATGTTCTCTGGTAAATATGAACGCACTGATTTAGTTCAGCGGTGAGTTTGCGGATTGGTACGATGGTGAAAAAATTGAAAGTTCAATTCTTTGGAAAAGAACATAAATGGTACGCAAGGGTTCCAGAAATTTAAAACCATAAAATGAAAGTGCCATTTTTCTCGTTTCGTTTCAGATGAAAATTTTTATCAATGGTAAAAGTCGTGTCATCTTTGTTTTCTCTGCGGCACCCAAGACATCGATAATATTATTCATAAAAAATTCCAGACACACAGTAACTGTTTTTTTCTCTTAACTTGATGCATTTAAGCGAAAATTGAAAAAAGGCATTTTTAAAAGTTACTCGGTACTGAATAGACGAGTACAGAAGAAAATGCATCATCTTTCTTCTCCATCTCAACTCGAGCGAAAACAGCTCTTACAGAGAGAAGTACACCTTTGTCTTCATTTAAAAAAAACAGCAGTCCATTTGATAGTGTTTATTAAATATTATTCTTTGGAAAGAAAAGTTCAACTAATATCTTTTACATTCATGTCAGGCATCTTTCTATACGCTTAGGCACTTACTATTTTTCAAGAATAGGATTTCTGAAAGTACAAGATATCGACAGAAGTGTTTCTAGGTAAAAAAAAAACCGAGTCTGCATTCACAATAAGAATAATCAGCCAGTGGCTTCGACGTTTTGATTCGAATTCATACGATTGTAAAAATTTTCAGAGATTTCTTTTAGAGTCTTTTCATAATTATTCATATGTTCGCGTCGTTGTTTCAATTGATTTTTAAATTCAGCCTTTTCTTCAGTGGTACGCTCTTGATCAGTGAGTGATTGTTGCACATAGTTCTGATAGCGTTGCAAGTTCTCTCGAAGTTTGTCAAAGTGTGACTTGAATGTTTGTTCGAGTTCGCCGTCAACATATTTTTGTAGGTTTTCTTCAATCGATTTCATGCTGGTTGTCAACAATCGTTTGCAATGCGCTTTTAAGCTTTTCATGCTTATATGGTAAGATATCCCTTCTTTCTCGCCGCACTCGCACTCATATGAAATGCTCACCAAATGAAGCAACCACCAAGGAGAATAGGTTTTTTCTAATTTCACTTCAGCACGTATTGTATTTTCGTCGCTATATTTCAAGTTGAGCATGGCCGGCCTCGAAAATTGGATCTTGAGTTCATTAGTGAGTCGTTCTTGAGTCATGGTCAGGATAAGATTTGTATTAATTTGAAGATGGTTATCCAGTCGTAAACAGAAACAGCCACATTGTTCATCAACATGTTTACGCAAGCTGACAAGCGCCGCCTCAGGTATAGCACGAACGTGGGCTTCGATCTTGCTGATAAATCGACGTGCATCTCCTTCATTATCAAAAGTGATGCGTTCCAGAGTTGGCCATGTGGCAGAAACGTTTTTAAAGACTAATCCTAAATGAAGAACGGCACCGATAATAGCTGTACACGCATTCTGATATAACAGCGTTGCCAAATTTTTAGCAAGTACTTGTACAGTGTGTGTCATATGTTCTCTTTCTTCTTGTTGTTGATCATGTTCTTCGCGAACTTCACTTTGTACCTGATCAAAAATCAATTGCATTTGCTGCTGACTCTCTTGTTCTACGTTCTGAAAATGTTCGGTAAATAATTTTTTCATCTTCTCTTGTTCTCTTTGCAGTTCCTGCATTTGTTCATGCATGATATTCGTGAGTTTCCTACAATCGTCTTGCAATTCATTCATTTGAGAACGTAACTTTTGCTCATCGGCATCTAGTAGTTGTTCACGAATAAGTAAATTCTCGTGCAACGCATGTACGTTTCTGCGGCATCGTACTAGTGCTTCTTCTAACAGATGTGGTGCTGCTTTCTCAATAAGCTTTTCAATGACTCCATTGAGAAAAGCTTCGAAACCCGATTTTCGCCACATAGTTCTTGCGTCCTCTATTGCCTTGCCTTTTTTGGGTGGATCATCTTCATCATACGCGGTACCATACGCTTCGTTCAAAAAGTCCTGACCGGATGGTAGCACTGAAATATCTAAGGAGTTCGCGTCGTCTTGTACAGGTAGTGCGCTTAATTCAATAAAGAATTGCTTTGACATTAGAGCACGAAACGCTTGTACTTCGAAAATACGGTCATGTTTCGAGGCTGATTCTTCATCAATGGAAAACATTTTCTTGATCAACTGTTGCACTTGCCCTTTGGTCATATCGCGTTTTCGGCGTTGATCGACCTTGTTAACCAGTGCAAAGAGTGTATCAGAACTCTTGTGATTCGCCTCACGAATTTTGGCTATCTCAAGTTTAATTGCTTTGTCAGCCTCGGTATTAAACTGACTGAAATCAAGCACGACAAGAATTACAAATGACTTATCTAATTCACGTTGAACAATCTCTTTGAGAAATGGTGTGGCTGTATCTTCGTTGGGTCCCGGCGTGTCGACTATAACTAGATTTCCCAGCGACTGATTGATCAAAGTTTCATTACCGATGCTAATGTAGGAGGCATGAATACGAGGTAATCAGAAGCACAATCGTTGTGTCGAGCCGAGCGCTTTTGTTGGAATCAAATATTCATGCAATCGAATAACATCATTGACTTTTTCCAACATAAGGTTGATGCTTTCGACGCCTTCGTTCGTTTCGTGAAATGTGACCTTATCATCTAGAATTTCCTTTGCGAAATTGATTAGATGCGGATGACTGGGAAGACATTGAGGCAATTTCTCATTAGTCGTCCCAGATGAATTGAAATGATTCCTTATATCTGTCTGCAAGCTTATTAGTTGATCAATCAGTGTACGGTGAAGTGAAAGGTATGGCTGGGAAATTTCAGCGTTTGTTTCAGTCACACAAAGAACAACTTCGGTGGGCAGTACAGTCATGGCAGCATTGCGTGATGGCAAAATGTTTTGACCCAAAATAGCATTGATGATTGTCGATTTACCTGCTTTCATCGGTGCGACCACACACATGCGTAGTTCCATATTGATCACATTTTGACGGTTTTGCTCAAGACGTTCGATTGATACTTTCATATCGTTAAGCGCCATTTCCTTATCTGAAGAGTTGTTTAGCAGTGCATAAATATCGTGCACATCATTAATAAGCTTGTCAAGACATTTCACTAGATGTTCTTTAGTTGTAGCCAAGGTTGTTTTATGGTGTCCATTGTCGGTTATTGTCGCCATTCGTGAATACAATGATAAGGCGAGAGAACAGCTATACCTTTTATATTTTATCCTATCTGACATTTCGTCACCCTTGTCTAAGAGAGACGTGGCCTGTTTTTCCTTCTGCAGGAAAAAGTGCAAGATATCTCATAATGTCAACAACACGTGTCGTATATGAAATGGATAAGTATCTTATCTAGTGACACAAAGAAAAAAACATGTTTTCGTCATAGGAAAAGACAAATTACGTTAAAAAACATCTCGAAAAAAGATTCTTGGCTTGTAAACAACTCCTGCCTATCGCACGTTTCTGTCGAAGTTTTAGACAAAGATTGTTATGTAAAATCGAAATACATCCACTTTGTAACTGACAAAATTGGATTATAAGAGTCAATCCACATAAGCTACGACTCATTTTTATACAAGCTGAAAGATAACCAAGTTGGTTACACACATTGATGATTGGAACAAAAGTAATGCCATTTGCTTTGATCTTCTTCAGTTTCATTTTCTCGAACAAAGAGAAAGCTTTTGTTAATTCACTTTTTCGAAGGTACATTTTCATCAATAAAACATAACAAATGACATTTCTGTTTAATCGAGGAAAAAGTGACTCGACAGGTTCCACATTATCTAATTTGATGAATATATCAACAACAGCATCGAAGACTTTGTTTTGAACATTATGTTGATGGAATTTAACAAGTAATCGAGAAAAGACTTGTTTGTTCATAGTCAATATTTTTTTGTTTCATAATAAAGTACATTCGTTGAAAAATAACATGAAATTTATTTGATCTAGTTTGTCATTCTTGAAGAAGAAATCGATTTCTTGTTGTGGCCGATTATTTCTGACATCATCTCAAAACAGAAAAGAAAGAATTTGACAAATCAAGGTGAATTGACGTACCTCACATTATCGCATCATAGGCGACGAGATTCTTTTTCATTCAAGGAAAAAGATATTCGCCTATCGAAACCTATTCATGTTTGATAAACATATGTAACGCCGAAGTTAAAACAGTTGTATCGTTCTGATACTTGAGAGTGTACATGTGACTGAATACGGGTGCAGTTCTTAGGCTCAGTAACACCCACATCCACACCCTAATCATTCAATTGTCATTATGAGAAGTCGTCAACAAACTATCAGAATTTTAATCTAGTTTTAATTTCGCAAGAAAATTCCTTTTTAGTTATTACTTAATTTAGAAGGGAATTTTAGCTGATTGCATAATAAAACAACTTCTTACGCTTACTAACCAATGTCTGTCACATCGTCAAGTTCCTTTTTGTTTTTCTTCCTACATGTGCACTTTCTTCAATCAACAGAATAAAAACAAAATATTGTAACCATCATTCTCACTTTCAAAAAGAAGAATTTTTTTATTCTGATGGCGTCTGTAGCTGCAAAAACATCTTGCGCTACATGTGGTAAAGGAGCTGGACTATTTAAATGTGAAGGATGTACACAGACATTTTGTACAAACCATGTTACTGAACATCGGCAAACACTACATCATCAAGTTGATGAAATTATTATTGATTATGATAATCTTCACAAAAAAATCATTGAAACTAAAGATCAAAGTAATTCTTTGATAAAATATGTTGATGAATGGGAACAAAAATCTATTGTGAAGATTCAACACATGGCTGAAGAAACTCGTCAAAAAATTGTAGAACTTTCAGATATACATAAGAGTCAATTTTTTTTGAAAATTCTGATCGTGAAATATAAATCTATTTTTCCATAGGAACTGTATCACAAGAACTAAATCTTCTTACTGAACGAATCAAAAAGGCACGTGTAGAAGATGATTTTTTTGAAACAGATCTTATCGATTGGATATCAACTTTGAACAAACTGACAGACAAGCTAATGAACGTTTCATTATCGAACAGTATTAAAGAAGATCAATCAGCACCATTAATATACCAGCTTAAATTGGTTACAACATCTTCGACATTTGATGATAAAGATATGTTTCAATACCATGAGACCGAGCCACAGATTGCAACTTCTGGAGATATCTTTGAACATTGTAGTAGTGGTGCTAATATTGAAGATCATGGTCAACTTGTCGAACACAGTGATTCGGATTATACTGTCGAAGTTCGTGGAAAAATTGGCTATTCATCCGGTACACATCGACTTCGTTTTCAAATTGAGAAAAATCCGCGAGGAACATGGATTTTCTTTGGTATTATTTCTAAATCACAGCCAATGCAAAAGTATTCATATGAATCGTCCTCTGCATATGGATGGGTAGATTATAATGACTATTTTCTTAATGGTGTTCGTCAAAATCATGAAACTGGCATCCTATTTCATCATACAATTGAAAACGATATAATCGCACTTGTATTTGATTGTACTAATCGGAAGATATATTATACCAATGTGCGAAGTCAGAAAAGTCAACAATTAAATATTGATATTAACAAATGTCCTTTTCCTTGGCAACTTCATATCAATATTTATGGAAGACGTGATTGTGTACGCTTACTTAGTGCCATAAGTGATATTTCACTGCCTTCGTAGCTACGATAAACAAGAAATAGTCATGTTTAATACATCAAGATATTCATTATGTCTATCAAATTGATTGCAAATTATTGGACACTAAAACTTAACGATTAACTCGCATTACAACTCAAATGTTCGATGTGAAATCTAAAAAAAAACATGGAAACTGTTCTTCGTGTTTATATTTGGATTATTTTGTAACAGGATATTCAATTTTCAATAAAATTTGATTTCATAAAATGATGCTATTTTGTATTTGTAAAGATCTGAAAAATGTCAATTTCATTGTTTGTATTTGATTGAATCATAACTGAGTAGTACAGTTTATTAATATTGTCAATAGTATTCAACAATCCCAGTTGGAAAAATAACTTCAATAATGTTCTATTGAATTATCGTACTCCAGACGACTTTATTTGACAATATTTACTGATCAAAACTTCGAATTCATCGATTCATATAATGTCATCATTTAGTCAGGAAAAGAAGCATTTACTTTTAGTATGAATGAAATGCTTTTGTAATTTTCTATGGCCTAGCTTAGATAATAAAACTAGATTTTATTTCACAAATAGAGAGATAGATTATATAGTAAAATTTATTTATTTAAAAGTATGAATAAAATAAAATTTTATTGAGTAATGAACTATACTTTCATATATATATTTCACCTGTTTTCTTTTAATCTTTTCTATTTTTCCAAATTTATATTTACTCTATCGTTGGTTTTCATAATTTATTTTATTGTTATGAATGTCTGAAAAGAATAGGACTAACTACTCTTTTCTCTAATGACGAACCTAAAACAAACGTTTGTTTTCATTTCCGACAAATTCTTATATTTCTTAAAAACGTGTAAGTTTACTTTGATAATTTATATTTTTAAAAATGATTGATGAGATAAAAAATATATGAAAATCGGCGATTTGGGCCAAGTTTTCGAACAGCAATAGAACCTAATGGAATCAATCACAAAGAATTATGAATTTTGCTAACCGTAAGTATACATTTTTATAGCGTTTGCCGATTTTCTTGATCATTATATGTTCGATTTGGAGAGTGAATTATGCCTCACTTTCATTTATGAGTTTATTTGTCTTGCTTTTCTAAGCATTTTGCATTTTCTATTCTTATCAGAAAAATTCATTAATTTTTGTATCATGATAAACTGTGTGTAGATAATGTATCCTGTTGTCGAATCAAATGATATTTACATTCCTAACAGCCCGGAAAAGATACACAGTTAAAAAACTATTACATCAAATACCAACCATTAGTTTTTGCTGTTGAAGATATTTATCTGTGAAAATCTTCTGTTTCTTTTGGTTGTAATCATTGTTGAGAGTCTTCCATCTGCATCGAGTCAGGAACGACGTGGCTTTCTCAATAAAATTCGTATTCAACCAACTGTTGCAGAGCCTTGGCCTAAACCTCAATCAATACAGAAAACAACTCAACGCTTAGCTGTTCATCCGAACACATTTCACTTTCTTATGAACGAGAGTAGTCAACGTTGTAGTTTATTGTCGAGTGCTTTTGACCGATATTATAGAGCAATCTTTTATTCTCGTACTTATTTATCTCATATACTACGTTCATCATCTTCATGGATTTCTAGACTCGTATCTTGCCTACCATAGATTGGTCGATATTGTGAACGCCACAGGAAAAGGCTATGCTGTGTGGCAAGAAATTATCGATCATCATGTGAGCATATAATCGAATACGTTGGTTGAAGTTTGGAAGGCAAGAATGCAGAAGTATTTCATCATGTTATCATTATTTTCATAGGAGCCTTTATGAGAAAATCACGTCCTATCATGGTTGAAAAGGTATCTCAATTTGATTTAATACGGTCAAGATTGATTCACACACTACAAATGTGATCCACATGATTTCATTGGTAAGTATTTTTCTGATCGTTTCAGTCATATATTTTCATTTCTATTGTTGTTTAGGTACCGAAAAACAAAAAAAGTTGGTCGTCGGTGGTGAGTTAAAAAAATGATCTCCATCGGTTCATCAAATATGATTGTCTTTTTCTTTATGAAGAGTATGTCGATTCAACCAATGTCATTCCAACCACTTGATCTCCAGCATCCGTAGTGGCGGAATGCTTGTGGTCATCTGTTGATGTCAAAGAACCGAAAGCAGCTATACCTCGACTTGAAGAACAACATTGTCGTTATTTGAGACGTGGTATTTCAGCTGCTCTGATCAATGAACCAAGCTTCTGCAACATTGAAAATCGTGTTTGACAATTTTACATAGCTTATTTCCAAGTAACTTCAGTCACGGAATAAAGACACCTGCAATGTTTTCTTTTCCGAATTCAACCATTTGGATGAAAAAAAAACATTGCTGATCATAATGGAGTAGGTTTTCAAGGATATATTTGCCTCAGAAGAAACCAAAAACAAAGTCGTAGAATAAATTTTCCATCTTTATTCTGCTTATCTATAAAGCTCTGTTCGTACGGATAATTCAAATATTTTCCCGATAATTCCGCAGTTGATACAGATGATTGCCTTATTCATGTTCAACATATAGGGATTATTTTAAAAATTATTCATTGTCAGTGATGCTCACCCTTTGAGTATAATGATCCGATTAGTGAATGCAATCCGAAAAAAAGAAATAGCATATTATCATTTAAATGCTTTCTTTATAGAGAAGTTTGTCATATTTACACTTTCGTTGGATCGAATTTCTTCCAGTCTTTTTTCCTACTCAAAATTTTTCATTAATGTTTTTTTTCTGTTCTATGTACTATGCGCTGCGACTTGTACAAAAGCTTCGACAATTTATCTAATTACTAAACACATTTTATGGTTTGATACATCATTAGCTATAAAAGTCGAAAAATCTATGAAGTTTGAATATTTTCAGGTTATTTTTCTGGTTTTGAATACTAACATTTTCATAAAAAAGTCAAGCACTGCCTCCATTTCTTTATCACAGTACGATAGATTAGGCTGATCATTTTTCGTTTCAATACTAGGAATCGTTTATGATACCTTAACAAGATTCTTTGCTCGACTCAGTGTATTGTCTTTGTGATAAAGGTTTTAGAGCTTTCTAATGGATCGTTCTCTAGAAACCTTAAAAACGGAGGAGAAGGATCTCAGTACGCATCATGCTGATCTGTCAGAGTACAAATTTTGCTGAAATCATTTTGAATTTGTGACCTATTTGAAGTTGATTCGTTCTTCTGTTGTACATCTAACCCGTGTTCTGCTTGAAAAGATGGACTATTCGAATCTTTCTTCATCAGAAAACGTCTTAAAACTGAATCAATAAAATAGACCACTTTCATACATTATTGCATTGAAATTACGCTCTAATGTATTCTGAATGATGGATTCTTCTTATATTAGGTGGCGTCATCGTAGAAATAGTGATTTGAACACATGATTGTGATCCATCTTTGTAAAAGTTAACTATTAACTGCGGGCAACTTTCACTAAGCCCAATTTGATTTTGACACTGTAGAAAAACACTCTCTAGTCGATTGGTTTCAATTGGAATGATGTTATTTGATTCAAATCACTAGAAGACTCCTCATTCTTTTACTTGCGAAAATAATAAGACTGCCACATATCGTAGTTGATCTAAAGAAAAACAATCAACGGGCAATGGTCGATCTTATCCAACGACGGGTAACTTTGTCCAATTAATTGATTTTTAAAGACATCAAAATTATATGAAAATCACCAAAGTCAAGTAAAAAACAGATAGTGACAACGCGAAAATAAATATAACTTACTATTAAATTTTATTTAAAGAGACAAACTTTGAAAGTTTGTACGATTATGATGTGAGATTTCTTTTCATAGAATAGAGCTTAATATAGACTGATCGAGAACAGCCGAGAGATATTGTATATTGATTCTTTCGTTTTCATGAACGAGGATAACAAATAATAGATTTGTATTCAGTCTCGACAGCATTCTCAGCGAAATGTTTTCTTTTGTTTGTTTTTCCACAATCGATAATCTACTAGTTTCAAAAAAGTCTTAATCCACTGTGTACAATAAAAGGAATCGATAATATCAGAATAACGAGGAAACCTATTCAGCTATCTTCTTCTGATTTCAATGATTTTTTTTTGTCTACATATACTACATAGTGTTCCAATTTGGAACACTATGTAGTATCTATAGACAAAAAAAACATTGAAATCGGGAGAAGGCCGCCGGAAAGGTTCTCTCATTAGCCATGATACTCATTTGGTGATCGATTATCCCTCGAAAAACAACTCTAGTCTTCTAGAGATTTTTCATTATTGGTATGTTTTTTGAAAAATCTATAAGTACGTATTTTCAAAACAAAAGAACTTGTTGTTTAGAAGTTATATGACAAATTTTTCATCCACTGATCAGTCAGGATGTAGTCCGAGACAGATAAACAAAGAAAAATTTGTTTAATTCGAAAGATGTGAGACAAAAATAAATATCTACATAAAACGTGAATACAACTATTGACTTGATCTTACGTACATATTAAAAGAATAAATTGTTTTAATTAGATAAGATTGATCAATTAAACATTGATAAAAAGCAACAAACAAAATACTTTAATTATTGAGAAGTAATTTGAATTCTATATTCGTGTGCTTTTCCTGCGGTCCATTTAATCTGAAAAATAGCATCAGATCGATAATTTAATTCAAATGACAGTTGTTGACAATAAGTATCTAATTTCGTTTGTATATCATTGTTGACTGTTGTCATTAATTGATTACAGAGAATAATAATTTTAATTGATTTCATTTTTATTAGCAATGTCCATAAAAAATCAATTAAATTATTATCAAATGCTTCATCGAATTGTAAATAATATACAGTAAGATATAAACTTTTTAAATATGGTATAACTGTATGACAATGTGCAAAATAATCTGATTTATATTGATGGCGATCCCAAATGAATTTCAGTATTTGAAGATGTTCAAGAATAAATAGTTCTTGTGCAAATAATGGTACGGAACGACATTTTTCAATTTCAAGATACTTCAATTTTGGCATATGTGATAAAAGTAAATAAACAATTGAATGATTTGGATCATCTAAAAGTTTTATGTGTAGTATTTCAACATTACTATTTGTACCTGAATGATAATTGATAGTTGATATTGGTCGCCAAAATCTTAATCGACATATACGAAGAGTTGATATATGAAGAATAGCATCAAGTAACTTTTGAGATGGTTTACATGTTAGAGATATACTTTGAAGTGAATTAAGCTGTTCTAATGCACTACAAATAGATGAAATATTTTGTATAGATGCTTGAATTATTAATGATTTTAATTGAATAAATTTTTTCGAATAAGATTGAACAAATTGAAGAAGATCATCAGATTCATATTCAGAAAAAAATTGAATGCATGTTATACGATCAAGTATTGAATTAGACCAATAAAAATTCGATTGATTAAATTTAGAATTATAATTTTTCCTTGTTGATCCTAGTTGAACATATAATAAAAGATGTTGTGAAGCAAGTAATTTATCAAAAAAATTATTTAAATTAGAAAAAGCTTGAAAGAGATCATGAACTTCTATATAAGAAAATATTGATAGCCACAATTCAATAGGTAACTGCTCAGCACGTGCTTTCATGTTGTTCTGTTTTCCATTGTTACAAAACAGTGAAGTTATGTAAAAAAAAAAATAATGGTAAATATTGGAAGATTATTACTAGCGACATACTTGAGAATTCATGTAACTAACAAAGTATGTCTTTCTAAAACTTGACAAAGTATAAAATGAACTGTTTTTGTTAAAAGAAAAAAAACGTTATGTTTAGCTAAAATTAGTGTCAACGATTGTAATCATGATGTTTTTTTTTCTTCTGAAGCTAGGGCAAGGATGATTAGTAGTAGGTAGCGAACTGCGGATCTACGTTTTCCTGGACTTACATCCGAGTTTTCTTCCCATCAATATCTGACATCCTCTGAGTACACGAACAAGTGAAGAATCAAGATTTTAGATCTTAATTAGCTACTTTTACAAGGGAACTATCCCAATTGACACATACTGTCT
>CAJNSZ010000988.1:0-40230 GCA_905329745.1 Rotaria sp. Silwood2 | reverse complement strand
ACATTAAAAGTGGACTTACGGCCATTCGATGCTCGAGTTCTCATCTTGGAAAAATAGCTTATGTTTGTTTTCAAGTCGTGTGATTGTCTCAAAAATCAATACAGCTAGAAATTTGTTAGATGTTCTTTATAGTTTTGTAAACTATGATTTGTCTGGGGTGTGGGTTTGGGTGTGAGGGTGTGGGTGTGGGGGGTGGGTGTGGGTGGGTGTGGGGTGCGGTGTGGGTGTGGGTATGAGTAAAGAGAGCAATGACACCCACACCCACGCCCACACCCACACCCACACCCACACCCATACCCACCCACACCCTAATTCATTGATTGTTCATATAATGAATCATCTTGCTGAATCAAATCATTCATAGGAATGTCGACTTTTGTAGATGATAGAATAGAGTAGGAAACAAAAAGAAGTAGTAATAGACACACACGAATCAGCACATAAATAGGTTACATTGAAAAAATTATACGCATATATAAGCAAAAGCAAAAGACTATAGGATTCATAATTAGACAAACTAAAATAAAATGGAAACCTAATTGTTTATGAATAGGAATAACTTCTAAAGATTTCACAAGCAAATCACTTACATATAAATCGTATTGATACAATTCGAAACATCAGTATTGAAAGAAAAGCCATATGAAATAAAAGGTTGTTAATGCTTAGAAAGAAAATAATGTTATTAAACATATAATTTTCGGTTCTCAAATCTGCAATTATTGCCTTCTAATCTCCGAGGATTCTTGTATTACATGTTTGAGTGCATTCAAACTCATCCCAAAAGCTTCCTGAATATCATCTTTTGAAAAATAATGTAGACTCTCGGTTTTAGCCAAAGTCCTGCTATTCACATGTCTACCATATTCAACTTTAAACTAACCACCCGGTAGTTCCTTCTCATAGAACTCTTTCAACAGAAAATTCTCGAAATTTATTCGAATAGTCTCTCATTTTAGTATCCTCTTTTTAACTTCATGTTATTATATTTTGTATTTCCATGCAGATCCTTGTCACATTTCTCTTCAGTTACAGATGGATTTTTACTAAAAGAATACTGTTTACGTCGTGAAGTGGCTAATCATAGTGCATTTGAATCTGTAGAATGACGAAATTCAATCCATCCCTGTTAGGGGTGAGCTATTAAATTTTAATATCAAAATTAAATTATTCACTTAATTTTCGTAATTGATATTAAAAATTAAATTTTTTAGTTGAAGTCAAAACCCATGTTCAACTAAATGAGCAGGGCAATCCAAGTTAATTAGCATTAAGGAAAAGATTTTTTTAAAGAAAATAATGATAATTTATAAGGATAAGCGAAAGAATATTAATGTCGAGAAAATTAAACCCCGGTTTACTTACTGAAGATTTTGTGTTCGATTGTTTCTAGGTTAAATCGTTTCCTGAAAATTATTTTTTTCCCAGAAACATTTCGTCGAGTAAAAAACAAAATTTGATGTGGAGAATGAAACCTCAAGATTTTCAATAAGAAAAGTTCCATTTAGCTTCGTCGACACTAATATTTCCCCGTTTATCCTTATAAATTATCATTCATTTCTTTAAATGATCCTATCCTTATTGATAATTCATTCGGATCGACTAGTTCTTTTAATTTGACATCAGTTTGACCTTGAAATAAAAAAAATGATTTATAATAATAAACTAAATGGTCCACCCAGAAATCCCTGTGTATTGTCTACCTTCAAAAATTGCCGAAGATCATCTTCTATACTTTATGTTCCCTTACTGGAAAAACTTTGAATACATTTATTAATACTTCGATCTTTTAATATTCCCTGAATAAAACATGATAAATGTATTTACTTCTTTCGCTCGGTGCGATATGTTAATGTTTCTTTTCTATAGGTTGATGACTAACCTCATCTACTGATCCGAAATCAATACTATCGATGTGTAGATGTTAATGTAGTTCATCTCTACACTGATATTCCAGTAATCCCCAAAACATACAAATATCGTCAACTTATTTCAGTAATAAGACAGCTAGTCAATCGATGTTAATTCGACATGAAGCAAAAAACAGTTAAAAATTGTTTCATTCTTATCAGTGACTTTGTTCTTGTATAGCTTTATTATTCGATATACTTAATTATAGGTAAAATGCAACGATGTATATATAACGTCGAAGAACAAAAGAACCTTAATCACAATGTCCATAGTGAGTCTGAATATAAGAAAAACGATACAACAGTACTATATACTGAAGAAAAATAATGCAACTAGAGATAGTTTCTATCCTTCTTTAAAGAAGAAAATATGGAAAATTTGACTTAACACCATTGTTTTTGCAAGCAAATAGTACCCTTCTAGAAAATGTTAGCTGATATATACAATAGTATTTCAGTATCAATTAAAAAATAAAAGAACTCGCCTATTCGTTCACAAGAACTAAAATAAATCTACAATCAATTATTGGTGTTAAATAATCAAAGAGAACACTCTTTAAAATTAAACAATGTGAACAGTGTTTGAATACGAAATTAATCTATTTTCTATGAAAGCTAAACTTAAAAAGTACTCAAATTTACATTTACTAATTTTTACTTTTATTCTTGTTATTACCGATATTCTGGGAATTCTATGAGCCCGAGGGTACAGTTTCCATCGATAGAGGCACTACAACCCGTGTTCTATTGTTTAGACTCTTCCGAAACAGCTCTATTAATGCTTCATTGCTGACTTCACGATTTTGTGGTAAAAGAACATTAGTATATGACTTATTGCCATATTGAATTCGAAGCTTTAATGCATTACCGCCTATTATACCTTGAGGATCTAGTCTTATTGATTTATCTTTGAAATTCTTCGGTATTTTTCCATCAATACTTTGCCAGAAATCGATTTCGCCGATTTTACTACTACCCGTATGAAAATTACCCTTTATGTCATATTCCAGAAGTGTCTCTTTTTGGTTTCCACTAATATCCTTCGAATCAATCATCTCAATCAATTTTTCTATTTGCTTCTTTATATACTTGCTCTCTGCTTTTGTAAGGTTCTTCTTGGCATCATATACATCTACCTCGATACCATCAATCGTTTTTGTACATAACTTTTTTTCTTCATTTATTGAATTATTATTTTTCTTTTTTCCACATCCCATCATTAATAATCTATTTGCCATCACAGGATGACGTGTTTCCATCCATTGCTGTACTTGTAGCACTTTGAAAAATTATTCAGGAGTATCTATTATGTTTTGTGCACGTTCATGATGAAGATCTTCGATGGATTTATCAATACCTCGATCTTTTAATATCTTCTGAATAACAGCATAGCCGTAATTGTTAGTTTCGCTTGGAATATCAATCACCGTACCATCTCCTGACATAAGTTGAAAATAAGTACCTTTTTCTTTATCTTCTTGTGTAGATTCATAATTGACATCATAAACTAATTTTATATCAAAATTATTCTCAGCAGCAAGTCCGATCATATCTGAGAGATTTGTCGGCTGATCGCTTTTTACTACTTTAATATATTTTTTAGCTTTATCATCGAATATTTCAGATTTATTTCTATTTGTTGATTTTTGTTGTTGTTGAGAATGATGAATCATTTCACGTTGACTATATGCTATGGTATAATCTTTAGCATTTTAATTTATTTGTTTTAGCATAGCATAGTATTATATTCATTTCTGATAGTGCCAGCCATTTTTTCTTCATTTTGACTGTGTGAGTTTTGATTTTCGTCAACAATAAAATGATGTTGTACTCTCTCAGAAATCGCTTTTGTTAATTCACCGATACCATAAGTAGTCCATGGTAAAATAAGTTGTGATTGTGTTATTCGAAATACTTGTTCTGCGATTGTGTCTGATATCAATTTCATGATTTCTGCATTCAGTTGTATTGAATGTAATAAGTTTAGACAATTAATAAAGTTGTCTTTATCAATAATAAATTTATTTAATTTAGCGGAAAAATTTTCATTTCCTAACTCGTCATATAACTCTTCAATATCTTTATGCATAAAGAGTTTCGCTATTTCTTTGACATCGTCTTCACTAATGTTACAATAACGGTGTAAGAGTAGATCTATAGATAGAGTTTCTTGATCTATTTCCGAGAGTTTCTTTAAAAGTTGCTCATGAACAGTGTCAATAATAGAAGTAATTTCATCTAATCCATTCAATGTACCAAATATTCTGATGCTCACACTTGGTGGACCTCATATTCTTTCTACACTTGATAGAATACCTTTACATAACGGACTACCAATTGACTCCCATTGTTTTCTCTAAAAACTATGTTCAGGATTGATTATTTCAATTATTAGTTTATTAATTCGTTCTTTTAATTGTTGATTCTTATTCATTGAGTCCATTGCATACATGTTACGGATTATTTTCACTAAGTTAGGTTTAGAAAATTTACTATTAACTCTGCTTTGGATTGCTACCGAAACTGGCGGTTTCAGTTGTTCCAATATAAAATGTGAACTACGATCTACAACTAGATGCAAATCTTCTCTTAATACAGCTTCACTTATTGTTGGTGTGGATGTGGGTGTGGGTATGGGTATGGGTACTAATCTCACTCACAGCCATCCTCACCCCCACCCCCACTCCCACACCCTAAATTGTTTACTAAGTATTTCTACTAAACTAAATAATGTTGAAGAAAATATTCGTACAATGGTAGTTCGCTATGATAAGTAAACCAACTTTTATTGTCATATTAGTGAGTATATAGTTTTGTAGTATGACATAACACCATATCATGAAATAATGAATTCACTCTCAGAAGAATTAGTTTTTCAAACATATAAATAATACTAAATCAGGTCTGCAACATGATAGAGCAGTGTATAAACCATATTTAACAAAAGATTGATTACCATCGAAACACTTTATTGCTGAATCAAATAACACAACATGTTTAAGATTTTCTTGAAACGCTTCGACGAGCTTTACTTTTACATCAAAAACATAGCATGAAAGCCAATGAACATCGGGATCAACCAATACCAAAAGATCAGTTTGGATATGGTGTGAATGCGTGTCTGACTGCACTACAAAAATGTAGTTGGTAAGTGTGAATATGTTATTCGAATAAATTTACCCACCCACCCCGCCCACAGCCACACTCAATCAGCAAAAGTCCTAATTTTTTCTCATTTATATTTATATGAAATTGAATGTTTCCGACAAACGAAATTTCTAACTTATTTCGTTTTTAGATTTTTTCATTTTGACACATTAAAAAGCTGAGTTTATTACATATGAAACTATTTTCTTTCTCTGTATTTAAATGAATAAGCATGAAAGCATTTGTTGTTTGTTTTTGCGTTCGATTCACTTGACACACATGTACAGTCATCGTATGCTAAAGTAGAAAAAAAACATACATTCACAAGTTCTCTATATGAAAATTCATGTCAATTAAAAAGAAATCTTCCTTTGAAATTTTACCAGTTGAACTTGTTCATCGAGTTTTCGGTCAACTTGATACTAATACAATCATCTATTCAATTCGCTGTGTATGTAAACGACTTCATGCTATCGCTAATATATACAATCGTTATGAACTCGACTTCCGTTTTATGTCAAAATCTGATTTACCTGTCATGGCACACATTATTGATCCGAAAAATATTATTTCACTCACACTTACGGATGGAATAAGAACACGTAGTCAAATTCGTTTATTTCTTTTCTACTTTCACATTCATAAATTTATTCGACTACGTTCATTAACTCTCATTGATGTTAAAGAACAAGATTTAGACAAATTTCAAAAGCATATTATGCAATACCCTCTTAAAACGTTGTCAATTTCATTTCACCATTGTTATGACAAAAAAATACTACCATTGCTATCATCTATTATGTTTCAAAATGATCTATGTAAATTTGAATATAAAGGAACAGAAGAAATTTTCAATAAAATACAGTGGTCCATTTCATACCACGTAGAATACCTAGCAGTTTTTTGTGATTGTCGTTGGCATACAGTTTATTCCATTCTTAGTCATCTACGTTGTCTATGAACGTTGACTTTGAAAGAGGCTAATAAATATGAATCTGATAAGTTTATTAATGTACAGACCAATATTACACAATCAACTTGTTTAACTTCACTCTCGTTAGAAACCTATAAAAATATCACAATGAATGATATTGAATCACTTCTTTTACTTTTACCGAAATTAACACATCTTCGATTAATCGGTCAAGATATTTTAACTGATCCATCATCATTTGATAGTTCTCGTTGGGAGAATTTTATCAAAACTAAATTGCCTTTATTGAACAGATTTAAGTTCTGGTTTACTCGATCGGTGGTTGATAACGCGGATTGTACTACTGTAAAATCACTGATAACGGTATTCCGTACATCATTTTGGCTTGAAACTAAACATTGGTGTGTTAAATGTGATAATATTTCCGGCAAATATCGTCAGTACTTTTCTCTTTATTCTATACCAATATCTCTTGACATGTTTCTATATCCTAACGGATACAGTGAAATCTTACATTCGATATTGAATATCACCGATGATAACTCAACAATCATCATAGAGACGCACGAATTATCTTTAGATTTAAGTAAAGCAATGAATGAAAGGATTCAACATCAGGTAAATATTACTAAAAATTTTCAAATGTCGCTATTTTATCTAAAAGAAAATCGATAAATTATTTATTATTTTTGAACGATTGTAATGGTTGTCAGTTGCACTGTTTAGTAGAACGGAAACTTTTGTAGAAATTATAATTTGCGGCAATCGATAAAATCATATACAAATAAGTAAAATGTGAGTTGTAGGAGGTTCTAGGAATCTACGAATGTGAATCGTCACTTCCATTTCTCTAATATGCAGTGTATGAGGTTAAGTTCTACGTCTATATTTTCAATTTTATTATGGATAATTGCATTCCATTCGCAACTTATTTGATAAGGTACAGTCGAGTTTTATGCTCAGAAAAAAAATTTGAAATTTCTTAATATAGACTGTCATAATTTTTTTTAAAGAAAATTCAAACAGTTTTCTTGCTTTTTAGACTTCTCCGAGAATGAATTATTGGTTTGAAAATGTGGTCGAACTTACATTGGAAATCGAACAAAACTGGTCCGCTTACTTAGCTAAATATCTTTCGACAATGTTTAATCTATCAAGCCTTCAACCAATACATTTAGATTTCAAGCAAGAATGTCAGTTTATTGTAAGTTTGAATGATGAAATCGATACTCTATTTAAACACGCACGGAATCTTCGTTCAGTTAAAATAAGTTGTCGTAATTCTGAAAGAATGAAACTGATAATTTTCAATGCTATCTGTTTAAAATTACCTCGTCGTGTCAAACGTCCTCAAACTGATATTACCTATGTGGATGATGCAAAACTGTTATTAGAAAAAATTGAGCATTTATCACATGCCACATTTCAAAACTCTGACGCCTATGGTTTCGTGATTAAAATAATCCAACAGACTCCAAGAATAGAAAGAGATGTTGCATACGAAGTGGAGTGTTATGCGTGGGTCGATGATTATCCAAGGGCCAATTTAGTACACTTTTGGCTTGGTAAGAGCATAAATAAGCAATTAAACATACAAACTAATCATAAACGTATGAAGCGAGTTCGTTAAAATAATCATTTTTGATTGGTTGATTTTATTCATTTTTAACAGACATGATATCCTATATTGATAAACTTTCTGATCTTATCAGCTTACGGTTGACCTCCAACTAAGACTCAAAATATGTTTAACTATACTTATTTTCCTGTATTGAAGGTATGAGTTTGGTGTCATTCAAAAGGAAACTCTTGTTTATTGAATTCAATTGTATCAGGGTAAAAATCTATCAGCGAAGCCCATTTCAGACCAAAATATAGAAGTGACATATTTCCTTTGAACTTCGGGAAACTGATTAAAATGTGAAAAATAAAAGTTTCTTAAAAATATTACTTCTTTTTTTGAATCATTCGATCATAAAAACAAAAGTCAATTGAGTATAGGTGTGAGTACTAATCTCTTCTTTTGTCGCACACGAATCCACGTTCATAATCTTAGCGAATTTAATCATCAACAATGATGACGTTGATGATAGTGATAGAGATGATCTTGACTATCAATTTTGTAACGACATTACCATAAACTCACACTCTAATATTTCAAGATACAAATGCAAACGAAAAAAAGCCACTTGCTACTTCGATGCATTTTTTCTCTCTACAGTCGATTAAAACGTATCATTCTGTATTTGGAATATATTGAAATATACAAGCTTTAGTTACAATAGGTTTCTCAATTTACGAAACGTCTTGGAAATATGGTTCGAAAAACTTACTCCGTTTGTTCTTCTCAATCTGATTTTATCGAGGAATTGTTTCTTTTTTTTAAATCACAGTTTATTTTTGTTCGTATTTAGAGAGTGTGGGTGTGATATCTTTGTGCACACCTACGTCTGCATCATTGGCATAGATCAATGTAAAAGCATATGTTATGCGAATGATATGTGTGCAGACAACGAACTGAAACTGCTTTTTCAACATTAGCATTTTATTACCGTTAATATGCGCTAAAAGTCATTTCATGATTTCATAAATTTTACAGAAACATAGAATTCAAATACAATCTTACTCCTGATAACTAAATTAATATTGATGAGATTCGATGAAATTTTCAGCGCCCTCTGAAATGCATCATGTGCTATTCATGAGATGACTCAGTTTTTTTTTTCTATTACAACCAGTTACACTCGATTCTTTGTTCTTTTTATTTGTCATTCGTGACTACGTACCATCAACGTCATATCTGAAATACTCCATTTTTTTTTCAGACGTTTGAGTAATGAATCATTCTTAGGCAGCATAGAATACAAAAACAATAATTTTTTACGCATTACTTCATGAACTCCTACTGAACACAATAGTTATTGCTTTTCATTATTTATTCACTACTAACAATTCAAATTTTTTAAAAACCTTTGCTGAAAAAATTATCATAGTTGATGTCGAATCACGCGAAAGAATTGCAAATGTGAGAGCTGAAATTCAGTAGAAAAAAAGGTATTTCACCCGATGAACAATGTCTTGTCATTGTTAGTAAACAACTGGAAGTTGGTCGAATACTCTATCATTACAACATTCAAAAAGAAAGTACTTTTCACTTTGAAATTGCTTCGATTTCGAGGTGGCGAAAACGAATAAAAGCTTTTCTTGGGGTTTTTAGATCATTAATTTGCTTTAGATCTTTTCCATTGTTCATTATTAAAATTATGTCAGACATACAAAAAACATGAATGGTTCGTTCTGTTATTCCTATCGTTCGTTCGACACAACAAATTAATTTCTTTTTCAACAATAAATCCACCAAACGCTACTATATGAATCTTGATTTAGTTGATGAATGAAACCGGAAAATTTTTAATCTCCAATACAGGATCATTATCAAACTGTTTGACAACAAAAAGAAACTCTATCAGACTGAATATGAGTAATAATGTTGTTTTCACTAGCACGCACACCCATATCCAAAGCATTGATTGTTTGTTTTGATCGAATAGATCTTACGTAGTTATCTCATCTATATTTGCAACCATCAGATACGCATTCGGTTCACCCGATAGAAGTGACCATAGAGGTGTTTGAGAATGAAAAAAATCTGGCAAGTACGCCTGTTTGCGAAAGCCCAATTTCTGGTATAAACCTATAGCCTTGTAATTAGGGTGTGGGGTGTGGGTGTGGGTGTGGGTGGGTGTGGGTATGAGTATGGGATGTGGAATCTTGTTCTTCTGTTCATCCACATCTACACCCGCCCTCACCCGACACGCACAGCCACACCCACACCCATACCCATCCATCTTCCGAGTAGAATGTATGCGTGGTTGTCACGATTGAAAAGTGTCAAACATATAATTACTTTTGTGACACCAGGGGTGTATACTTGCTATCAATTTTTAGATGCTTCTCTATGCATTTAGGTATGTCGAAGGAAGGACGTGCTCCTTTTTTCTCTCTTACAAAAAATAACATAATGGGTAGTTAGTAACAGCAATGAAGGTGGACCATATGAATTGCTTACGATGCAAACTAGACAGAAAACGCATTCATCTATGACGATACACAAATACTATAAACAAGACAATGTCGTGACTTCATTATCCTACGCAGTAAAGCGACGTATTGAGCTAATATATTTATAGTGGAGAAATATTGTTGACAACCACGAGACTACGTTTCTGTGAAAGCAATGCGTGTTCTACATTTTTGATGTTTATATTCTCTTGCATAATGTTAGTCTAACTCTCAAAATTGATAAGATGCGGCTGGAGTCATATGATTATCACGTGTATGCCTGTCATGAATATGCTCATCTGGTTGCTTTTTCACAACTATACACTTCATACTCGTACCGACAGCAAAAATTCAATTCAAAAGTAACTCTTACTAGCAATTGTGGCATTCCATGCATTGGTATTCCTTAAGGCTCACGATTTTCTCGATCTGGACACGACATAATTTGGAGTTCGTGATTTACTTTTCTGTTAAACTCAATGACCATATACACTTATCTTTTCTAGGTAGATGTCATGCACCATGTTTGGCAGCTTGTCGAGTTATCCACTCTTTATCAAACAGTAGCGCGGCAGTGTCTTTCGACAGCTACAATACCTACACTCATCTTCATAAGACTAGATATCTCATTGTCAAAGCTGTTAGATATGTAGGATTATTTGTGATGGTCAAGTTAATTGACACACGTTCTTATTATTTCCTTTGAAAGTATTTAAAGTGATCTCAAATCAATTTATTCATGTGGTGATGTTTTACTCTGATTGCTCAGTCATGCGGCATGCGTGTAAGCCGGAAGTGTATTGAGAATAGCGATGGAATAATCCTCGTCCTGTTGTAACTGAAATGTGCAAGAAAATCATCCATACAACAAAGTTTCATGCGACAGGCAATCTCAATGAAAATGATCTGAACATGACTGCAGTATTATGGCTTAGTGATATTTGAACATCATTCAATACTCTAGTAAGAGCACATTTTTCCTGGAATCAAGTAACAAAATTTGATGACATAAGCTTGTCTTTCTCAGTGAATGATAAAGTAGCTTTGATCGTTTCTTTAGACTGACCAAACCTCTGCTGTTCTATTGATATAGAATGGCATGAATGATATGCTCAATCGTGAGGAACTGAAATTAAGAATTCAAAAAGTTAGAAAATCAACACATAATGGTGATGAGAGAAACATTGAAGAACACTAATGCTTTCATGCGAAAGTCAGAACCAGTTTGTAACAAAGCTGGAAAATGCAACTCACCACTACTCAATCTTAACAAAGCAAAAAATTGATAGTTCAACAGTAATGTATAAGCTTCACGATATCCTCAATAACTATTTTTTTTCGTACTTATGGTGGAAATACTGAACTAGGATTTAATGTTTTTACTAACACAGTGGATAGAATAACAATCAGCAAACAGTCAGCTCGAGTGTTCTGACTTTGTTGCGAACATACAGAATGTTTCATAATCCTTAATCAAATATATCTAGATGAGTTTTGAGTATTCATCTCGGTCTTTCAAGTGACATTTTATTGAATGGCATGTTCTCTTGTAATAAGAAAAATATAAACATGAGAATGTGGCGATAAAATTTTCGAAATTGATCAACAAGCTATTTCATAAGAAAAAGCAAAAAAAGTGCTTTAGTTTCAAATTACACATATGAATTTAGTTACGTAAAAATCTCATTTAAGTATACGGTTGTCCGAAAAGTCAGTGCAATTCATATTCTATGAAGTCATATGATAACAAGTGCTGCACTTATTCAATGTAATGACCTTCACTAGCAACCACACGTTGTCAACGATCATGCAAACTATTTATGCTATTAGAAAAAAAAACTCCGAATTAAAATCACTTCAGTAGTCTTCGACAGTCATAATCACTTCATCATTAGAGTTAAAACTCTTGCCATGAAGAAATTTCTTCATGTGCAAAAACATGCTTGGTATATCAAGCATGCATCAGAAAATAACAGAAACAAAACGATAGAGAAGAGGCATAAGAATGTGTGAGATACTCGATGAGAAAATGCACAGAACTTAAGAACCAGAGGAGAAGAGGAGGGAAGCAACGAAGAAAGAGAAAACGAGTAGGACTCTATCATGACTAAAAACCGTAATAAATACGATCATGAAAACTAATTTTTTTCTTAGAAAATCTTGCAATCGGTCGCAAAAGCTTTGAATCGTGGTAAAAATACACGCTCCGCATGATGGTGTAAACTAAATGATTCATGCACGCAGTTTAGATGTAGTTGCACGGACTTTCCAGACAACCGTATATCATGTATTTGTTCTCTACCATTTTTTATTACTTCACCAAGCCTCTGAGGAATTTCATCAATCATTTTGTCATTCATTCTACCAAGTGTTTTTTCTATTCTTTGCTCGCTCTAGTTTTTAGTTGTTTAATACTTGAAAATGATTTCTCACACACCTTTTTCATAAATATTTCGCACACATTTTAATGGGCCACACATCAGTAAATTTTGTATCACTATCTTGAGGCAAAATTCGATCATTAAATAATTCATTAAAAATTCTTTCTATAGCCTTTTTTATTTGTTTTGAGTTTATTTTGTCTTGAAATATAGCATTTTTTTCAAGGTCACTTTTTATTTTTTTTTACAAGCAACTCCTTCAGTAAATTTAACATATAAATCTTCATTCATATTAATTCTTTATTTTGTGTTTATCTTGTCTTTTTTTTCTAGCGATGAAATATGTTCAACAATCTATTATAAAGTCTTCAAAAAATTGTACTAGTCGAAACAAAAAAAATTCAATCTCACATTCTCATGTTTTTATTTTTATTATTAAGAAAGAAAATGGCATTCAATACAATGTCTTTTGAAAGGTCACCATAAGTATTAAAGGCTCATCTAAATGTATTATGTTATGGATTAAACTCTGTCTGCGCATGAATTCGTTTTATCGAGCATCCAGACTTATGAAATAACATCTAAGAATAAGCTTTTGAGAGATTCAGATTTCGAAGATAGAGTGATATTTAGAAGTTCCCTGACTTTTTAGAGTCTATGGGGTTTTCATTTCAAACTGAAGTTTGAAAAAAAAATCAGGTCTACTTTTTGCTAACAATGAGGGATTCGGAGACGTACTAAAACAAACCTGTTTGTCGAAACAAAACGGGGGCAGGGAATCTTACTATACATAAAATATATCACGTGTCCTACTCATCCAAACCCCAGCGACACCCTTATTTATTTTATGAGATATTTTGAATAAGTCATTGCTATACATACATCTGAAGACTCATGATATCTGCTATTTTATCGACAGTGACTCTAGTGGGTCTTTAGAATTATCTACTATATTATTTAGCCATATACCTCCTTTTTTAGATGGTAGGCCTAGGGGTCTTTACAAATCTTTGTTACTGTATATACTACAGACCTACTAGCCCTACGATCGAAAAAAAGCAGGTATATAGGTATATATGATAACAGATAATTCTAAAGACCCCCTCCCGTCCCCATTCCGCAGACTCCCATTTGTATTTGAAATCGAGTGTTGTTTTTTCCCGTTAAATTCTGATTGAAATCAAATAGACTATTGCATGCTTCTTACTATGTTGAAGAGGACAATAAGCTTCGTTATCTGAAATTTTCAGCTCGATCCAATCACTTTTCCACGATCATTTTTCAAAATACTGATGAACAGCAAATTGTTTAAATATTTTCAACAGTGATAAAGCCGAGAAAAGCTCTGGTGTCTGGTATATTCAATCATTTTGCCTCATGTGGAAAATGAATCACTTTTAATCATGAGTCGTCGTTTTCTTATCACCCATAATATATGTTGGAAGATGCTGGTGTATTTCCATAAGTTATATTTTTTGAATTGTTTACTATTCTCTGGTTTAGCTATTATTCTGTTGAGGATGATATGATAATATGAGGGTTGGCCATTGAATTGATCGTTGACATAAATGCTTACTTCCAGCGGAAAAATGTCGCTCCAGTCAAAAATGGTCAGCCGTAGGATACTTCAGCACATACACAGATACAACTTCAGCGGAAAAACGCAACTTCATAGAAATAATGTAGATGTCCATAGAAACAGTGAAATAGAAAAATGACAAAATAATATCGTCTATGAGAAATGTGTTGGATATCCGAATAGCTATATAGATTCTAGTACCGCGGAAAAATGAAAATGCATAGGAATAGTGAAGGTTTCTAAGGAAAAAATGGAATAGAAAAATGAAAGAATGTGGTCTTCTTTTGGAAAAATTGTTTGATACCTGAACAGCTATATAGATACTGTGTGAGAGGGAGAGTGAAGATGTGTTGGAACAGTGGGTACCGCTGGAAGATAAATGAAATTGGGAAATAAATAAATGAGGTAATATATTAGAAAAATTGTTAAATAGTGCAATTCATAGATAGGTACCTGTTGATGGGAAAAGTGAAGATGATGGGGATAATGGTTAGTAGTGCCAGATAGAGAAAATGAAATAGAAAAGAGAATACCTCACGAGAAAGCGATAAGTCTTGGAAAAACTCCCCAGTTGTATAGGAAAATGATATAGATAGGTTCAGTAATCTAGTGTCATTTAAGAAGATTGCGTTTAGTTAGACTTGTGCAAGGGAAGTATAGCACTCTTATAGTATATAGTATTATTGTACGTGAAAAATGAAAATCAATTGAAGTTATGCTCACCGCTGGAAGTGAATTTTTTCGAAGAAACGCATTTTTTCTGTATCTTAAAAGATAAATGGTTTTATTGTCGGTTAGCCGAAGTGAATATGGCATGGTGATAGCATCTTGTAGTTTGTCAACTTAATGGTGATAGTTAGATGATCTGTGATATGACATAAATCTTAGTGTCTAACTGGGGGGTGTTTCCAAGACTTATCGCTTTCTCGTGAGGTATTCTCTTTTCTATTTCATTTTCTCTATCTGGCACNAGCGTCGTTAGCGGAGTGAGAAGAAACCGAGGCAACGTTATCACACGTTTTCCTTTTCTGAATAATAATCATAGAAGAATGAGATACAAATGAAATGTGGACGCATATGCATATATGTGTGTGACGGTCGTCTTTTATGAACAGAATCGATAAAAAATTCATTTTTGACGTGGATGGCATTTTTCCGCTGGAAATGTGCATTTATCTCACCGATCGATTAGTTGCCCACTGCTGTTGATACGTCAAGTCAAAAGGCAATAACTTACTCTGAAATAAATGTGCCATCATCACCTATATTTCTTATTGGAGAGAAGAAATGTAAGACTATCCATTAAGTATTTTTCTATTTCAGATAAAATAAAAATCGATCGAACAACCTTCTTGCCAATTAGAACAGACGTGATAAGTACGGTGTAGTGGATGATTAACGATTATTTGGATAATCAGCAAAGGAGACCACATAATGCAACAGAACAACACTCGATCAGTTCCTGTTCAACTGGTAGACCAGACTGCATCAGTAGCTGCGGGACAGCCAAATCGTTCAATGTCTGTCTTTTTCATTTTCTATCGTGTATAACTAATTCAAATTCCTCTTTTAGTCTTCCGCTCTCTGTAACTGCTGGTCTTTTGTGTCTTTGTTTGGTTTTATTTTTGATGGCTGCGACCATCGTCTTGTCGCTTATTCCAATCTACACACCTCCACACGACCTTACTGTGTCTAAGAAGTCAGAAACATACACCTTCCTTATTAGGTTAAGTAATGGTCAAATACTTATCGTTGGTGAACATAATACCAACCAAAGAGCAATCTTGCAGGCTGCTGTAAGTCTCTTTTAGTATTATTCTTTATTATCAACTCTTTTCTTTTATAGTTACAAAAAAAATTGAATAGTAATCCGGAAATAAAAGGCACCACGATTACGGTCGTCAGTTCTACTGGTGTTGCTAGCAGGAGACGAGTAAGCTATAAGTGTGCAATATTTCTCTTACATATTGAATAATTCAAGCCTATACGACTTATTTATCTTAGAGTATTCAGTTGGTCACTATTCAATTCTTTAAACTTCGGATTTTGTATAAGAACAGAGTAGAAACAACAATACTCTTTCAATTTACTGTTATAGGATAAAGAGAAAAAAACAGAAATCAGAGATGCATATTATTAGTTGTGATATCTATTCATCAAAATTTTAGACTTGGAATACATTTTTCGTAGTTTTATTACATTACCGAAAGAGTTTACTGTAATATTCAAAGGAGATTAAACAAATGTCGGGGTGTGGGCGGGTGTGGGTGTGGGTCTCCTCTTCATCTACAGCCTCGCTCACACCCAACCCACACCCATCTACCCGCACCCACACTCACACTCACCCACGCTCACACTTTCCTAGAAAATTTGTACGGTTAGACATAATTGAAGATTTCTGGGTCTTTGAATGAGGAAAGAGATTTACTTGTTTTTGTAATTTTATAATTATTAGTAGAAATCGATTTAACATTTATATTAACCATTCAGATTTTGATCAGAGAGCATACACGCAAAATAGAGCTAGTGTTAAATATTCTATGTATTTTATTTTTCAGCGCAGACAACAATCAGCAGTAAAAGCAACACATGTTCGAGCCGTTGTGATTTTGCAGTATCTTCGGGCTGCGCACATTAGACGAGTTCTTATTGCTCTCCTCACTAAGTTCATTATAGATGAAGAACTGGGTATGAATTATATGCATATGGGTAATTTCTCAAACATAACTGATATTTATCTGTATTTAGCACGAGAGCTTGAAAATCAGAACACTTTTACTACGACATCAACTGTCGCTGCCATGACTACCAACGGCACTTGTATGTATGAATGAAAGACATAGATAATATTCACTAAAGAGAAATATATCCTCAAATTTCATTATATTTCTTCAGTAAATACAGACATACTTTGACTAAATTGTCGTTCAAGTCAGTGATATGAAATGATTCGTTTGATAGGAAAAATATTTATTTTGAATGAAACTCAATACGAACAAAGGATAAAGAGAATACGATTATCTTTTGCATGAGAAAATATGGATAAAGTTTTTCTTGTACTATATCGACTGGATGTGACATTATTTCTCTTTCTCAATGATGATTTCATTTCAGCCATCAACAATACACGTTCTATTGTCCGTCGATCATCGAAAGAAGCCGGTGCTCCAGCAGGCATAGTTTACATCGATTCTCATGTGATAGCAGCAAACAAAGGTAACGTCAATAGTGTATCGTTTTATGTTGATCGAACATGTGCTTTGGCTACTGTTGAATTTGGTGCATTCGATCTGATCGATCGAAATTTGGACTTGAACGAAGCTCGACTTGTTCTTACCCATACATCAGGCCCATTGAAACTGGGTGTTACGAAAGCACTTAAACCTTATATGCATCTGATTACTATTCGATTGTGTAGTGATAAAGCAGTTGATAATGTGAATGATGGAAGCTGTAAAGGTAGTCAATTTCCTGTTCTTCCTCATCAATATTTGGGTGTTCGTTCGGATACATGTCGACTTGGATATACTCTAACACCAGACAATCATCTTCTTGCTACAACATGGGTGAGTAAAAGATTCTTATTTTGGAAAATTTTTTTTTTGAAAAGAAGACATTAGATAATAGAAAATAAAAAAGTTTAGGCCTTTCAATGTTCTCTATGAATTTTGTTATTCATACTCAAGAACAATTTGTTCAAACTAAGAAAATGAGATATTATTTAGTATCTTAAAAACATTCTATGTTAAGCTTTCTTTGATAGAAACAAAAACATTTCTCAAAAGTTCTTTCAGATTAACTTGACAATTTTCACAAGAAAATTTTGTTCTAAGTTCAAATATATTTCATATACTTCCTATCATTTATATTTATTCTATAACTATGCATGCAAAAAATGTTTTGTTTCTCGAAACAACTTAGCTATATATTATTTCTAGAAACTGGCGGATGTATCGGATCCATTTGATCAGCCATATCAAACATTAAATTATATACCATCCGATTATACTATTCTTCAATCAGTAACAATCAATTCGTCAGAATCAAAAAGTAACCAACGTATAAGTGAGCTAAAATCAACCACCAGCACTGCACCTCGCGTGCTCTTTATTGGTTCATATCCACCTCGTCAATGTGGTCTAGCTAAATTCTTGGAAGATTTAACAGAAAACTATCCAAGTCCTTACAATGTTGTCGCAGTTGATGAACAGAATATGGATCCATCAAGTCGAAATTATTCTGACAAAGTTATCTTTCGTCTCAACCAACAAAATCGAGATGCATACTATACAGTAGCTGATATAGTCAATTCAGAAGCATATGATGTTTTTAATTTGCAACATGAATTTAATCTGTATGGTGGAATGGTTGGTGAATATGTTATAAATCTTTTGGCCTCTATAAAAAAACCTGTGATCACCACATTACACACGTAAGTCATCATAAAATTGATGTTTTGGAGATTCATATGTGAATTATTCCTTTTTTAAAGAATCCCTTCAAATCCAAATACTTTTTATATGAGTATGACACGTGCTATTTGTGTTATATCGACTCGTATTATCGTTTTAGCCGAATGTGGTCGTCAACTTCTTATTGATGTTTATGGAGTGAATGCAGAAAAAATTTCTGTTATTCCACACGGTGTACCTGATAGTTCATTTGCTCATTCATTAGCTGATGCCAAGACAAAATTAGGTCTTGAAGCAAATATGCCAATGATGACTACATTTGGTTTATTACATAGAAACAAGAACATTGAATTAGTTTTAAAAGCGATGCAAAAAGTTGTCAAATCAGTTCCAAATGTAATGTATTTAATCATTGGTCAAACTCATCCACTAGTTAAAATATTTGAAAAAGAGTCTTATCGTCAAGAGCTTGAAAACAATGTAACTGCATATGGTTTGACTAACAATGTTCGTTTTATTAATAAATATGTGGATGACAATGAACTTCTTGCTTATCTTGATGCCACTGATATTTTTTTAACACCTTATTCTAATGAAGATCAATATGTGAGTGGTACACTTTCTTGGGCAGTAGGTTTAGGCAAGGGTGTCATTTCAACACCCTATATATATGCCAAGGAATTATTAGACAATGGTCGTGGTTTTCTAACTCCATTCAATGATCATTTCTCATTGAGTTCATTGATTATTAACCTATTTCAAAATGATGATATACTCAGCACAGCTCGTTACAATGCCTATGCATTTGGTCGTCAAATGATCTGGCCCGTTGTATGTGCTAGACTTCAGGAAATCTTTGGTGAACTAGTTTCTTCTCCTTGAGAACTGGCCATCACGACAGTAAATCTGAAAAGACTATGACTTATACAATAAATATTAACCAAGATTATTTTTTCTTTTTAGTTGCTCACAATTTTTTTTAACCATAACTAACATAGTTTTATAGGTTTTCAAATCTATTTTCATGTTATACTCTGACACTTAGATTTTGTAACTACTAACCATGTCAATAACACTTATTTGAAAATAAATTCTATTAATAGTTCCTCTTCACATACATGCTGTTATTATATGATAATTGTCTATTTAAAGTTGGGTGCAGATCTGTGGGTGTGGGTGTGAGTGGAGGTGGGAGCTGGGGGTTAATCAGGGACGCACACTCGCACCCGAACCCACGACCATTAACAATCATATCCAAACCTACATCCACATCCACACCCACATTCACAACCGCGCGCACACTCACAACCCCATGCCTACGCCCACAACCACACCCACATTCTTATAATTCAATTATTAATCAAGCTTTATTTTAATAATTTTTTCTTTATATGAACGAGGAGACTAATAGGTTTTTATTTATTAAGACAAATTTCATACATACCGTTCAAAGTTATTGCCTTTCTACCAACGACACAATGACTGCAAATCGTTTTTTTGATATAACTTTTGACAGAAACAAGATAGAGAGCTGTGGTTTTCACCGTTGGAAAGAGGAGATAAAGACGCGTTTAATCGTAGGCTACAGGTTTTTGACCTAGTTTTTCTAAGGTTTTCAATTGAGCTTTTTGAAAAACAACGTACTCGATAGGTGACTATAAGTGAATTTCAATCTTGTGGTTTGCATTGAAACGGCCAATGGAAGATCTATAAAACTGCGGAAGGCTCAGATTATTAGCTTCAGTCGTTCAGGAGTTATAGGTATTCTACTTAAAACTGTGAGCCGTTTTTTCTAGCAATCCTATGAAAAAAATTACTTTTTTTTATTTTTCCTTTCGGATAAAAACCATTTTTCCGCTACCTTTTTTTTAGAAACTTGATTTAAGAAGTCTTAGACAACAATTAGAAAAACTCCATAATATACGGTACGATGCGTTTTCCTCTCCTCTTTCCAACGGTAAAAACTGCAGCTCTCTATAATGTTTCTATCAAAAGTTACACCGAAAATACGATTTGCAGTCATTTTGTCGTTGATAGTTTAATATTAATACAAAAATTTAGACGCTTCAAAATTTCTGAAGAAACATCACGTAAAGTTTCTTGTTTTTTTATTATCTCGATTTCTTTCGCTATGCTAGTATCTAAACCATCGAGATCTTGTAATGGTGTTCTGTAGACATTTGCTTCAAGATGTTTCCATAGTAAGAAGTCCAATAGTGTTAAATCTGTTGATCGAGGAGCCAATGATATTGATTTGCCTTTTCGAATCAATCTGCCATGGAAGACTTTGTTGAGTCAGAAGCGGATCGCTTGAGAAAAACGTGCAGGTGTTTCATCTTGTTGAAAAATGATGGACTGCGTTAACCTTTTCTTTTGTACATATCAACTGACTTAAAATTTTCGATCTCGTGCAGAGTTGGTGAAAATTTCATTATACGAAAGAGCGTGAAAACTGAAAATTGGGTACCAATCAGAGATCTGAGACTCGCCGAGTTTCTCCGTCTCGCCTCACGGCGAGGCGGGACGGTATTCTTCGTACTGACGCGAGTACAAGTTGATTTTGTGACTCGCCGAGTCGACTGATCTACTTACAATATAATTTTGGGCCATAATGAAAAAATCTCTTACTAATAATAAGCCACTAAGATCTATATTTTCAGTTTGACCACGAGCACTAATGATAACTTAAGCAAATGTCTTAGCCAACTTATTGAGCTCAGAGGACAGGGGCGCCTAAGAAGCCGATTTTGCCCATAGGATATTTTCAGTCGCTTTATCGCCTATCCTATTCAGAAAAATGTGGTGATCCTTTTGGTAATAATTTCAAGTCAAGCTGTGAGGATTATAAGCTATTTTGAGGGAGAATACGTGCAAAAAAGTATTGAAGTTTCANGTTTTCAATATATCTACAGCACAGTTGTAAATATTGAGGGATGATAAGTTTGGTGCTTCTTTGAGAATTTCTAACAAAATTGTTGGTCTTGTTGTTTGAGAACATAATGGAATTTCTAAATGTTTTACATTTGACAAATTCATTATTCTTTTCAGAGATCTGATGAATATTTGTTCATCACTTTCATTAGCAAATACAGGTAAAGAATGAATAACCAACGATCGGATATTAGGAAAATAAAAGCCACTTGATGTCATCAGTTCTTTGCCTGGTAAATGTAAATCTGTAACATTATCGAACGTCTTTGAATCGTCAATTCGTGTATTAAAGTGTCGAACATATTTTAATCCCATCAGTCTTGTGTCATTTAGATAAGGAATTGTGAAAATTTGTGATAAAATTTGGTCTCCTAATAAACATTCTGTATACCATTGATGTTCTTTGATCCAAAAATTCGTTTGAAAATCTTCATACTTTCTAATTATTTCATTTCGATCAAAAGTACCAAATCTAAATCGAAACACAGTTAAATGTGATAATGAAGATGTGATTAGGTGTTTCCAACGAGAAGCATCGATTATATCGGAATTTTCATATACAGAGACTGTTAAACTTCGCAAGTTGATCATATATGCAATGACATCCATCAAATTGTCCGTATTAACCATACAATCAGATACATTTAGATATTTTAGATGATTAACACGACCATGAAGATGACCTATGTCAGCAGATGATACTGAATCAAATTGAAGACCTCTTGAAATATTTAGATATTCTAATAATGGCATATGTAGTAACATTTGATATATGTGATTCATCATACCAAACGTTACAGACAACTTTGTAAGTGGTATGATTTCTTGAGATGATAATGTAGAACTAATTGACGGTGTTGACAATATGTTTGGTTTGCATTTTGGAAGTTTATCGAGGAGTGTATAAAAAACTGATAGAGAAGGAATCAATCGAAGGCACATTAATTGTGAGAGTAATGGTAATGTTGATGATAATTGTTCTATATCATTTTCTTTGATCTCAATTAAAGTTAATGATCGAAGTCGAGTGAATTCAACCAATGAGAAGTACGTGAAGAATGCTTGAATTTGACANTAGTGAAAGAGAGAGTTCTTGGAGAAACATATTCTTGTTGAAATGAACAATGGTCACTGTTTAGAATTTGACGAGAAGAATAATTCGATATTGAAGACCTTTGATTTTCGACCCAATCATGAGCATCTCAAATACACATATAAATATATATCGCATTAATATAAATAGACTAGATCTCAAATAAGAACATGGAATTTCATCTAGAAAGTACAATAAACTTATTACTCGAGTTTCTTCAACTAGAAAATAATGCAGTTTGAAAGGTATATGTGTTCTTATTTGAGATCTAGTCTATTTATATTAATGCGATATATATTTATATGTGTATTTGAGATGCTCATGATTGGGTCGAAAATCAAAGGTCTTCAATATCGAATTATTCTTCTCGTCAAATTCTAAACAGTGACCATTGTTCATTTCAACAAGAATATGTTTCTCCAAGAACTCTCTCTTTCACTAGCGAAAGAACAACCGAAATTGCTGTTAAAAAGATGAATAATATCACGCACTCTTATACTGTGCAGCCAATTACATCAGCTGATGGTCAATTATTGCACAAATTCTTCCTCATTCTTCAGGAAAAGGAAAAGGAATTCGGTGAAAGAGTAGAAAAAGATTTAATTGTACCACCAAATGTCGTAGTACGGGCTTCAAAATCTGGAAAAAGCAGCAATGAAAAACATCGTATTTTTTTAAATGAAGTTCTAAGTCCTTTGGTTGATAGAAAATTCCTTCTTTTCCTTGATTGTTGGCCAACTCAAGCTGATCTAAAAAAATTAAGAACAGTATTTGCACATCAAGACAGTCAGTTATTAATTTTTCCGAAAGGATCAACTGGTTATATTCAACCACAAGATCTATCCTTGTTTCGTTCCTGGCGATTTATTCATGAGAAGATTGAACATTATATTCATGTCAATCGAACAGAAATGAATTTGAATAAACGTCAATATTTTGTAAATATGCATTCTATCATTCACAATCAATTATGTGCTCCACAATTTAAAAGTCTTATCAAATCTGGATTTGTGCAAGCTAAATACTCAATGAAACAATTGGTTACATCAACAAACCAAAAGAGATTTGTTTTAAATTTTATGACCTTTTTTGTTCAGTTTCTGGTTGTGAGGAGCGAACCCTACTCATTTGCACTTGGTGTCAAAAACACCTTTGCTATTATCATTTGATTGAAGACCTTCATCTTCATCTCTAGTACATCTTTTGAAATATTATTTTGTAACTTACTTTTCACTGATTTCTTGTAAAATAAAGTCAAGTATTGTACTGATGAATGCTGGATTTTTATGTGTAATAATCTTCAATGTCGTATTCACTGCCGTTAAACTACAGAAGTCGTATTTTAAAAAGACTAAATATTGTTAGTAAGACTCACGAAGATTTTAAACACTCGCGTCCTAAAAAGTTTGATGACTTTATAAAAAGGTTGATGCTAATAGATCATATATTATCATGCTTCTATACCCAAATAATGCGTAACATAAAACTTGAATATCTTTGTCCAGGTACGCCATCAGCAGCTCATATTTTAAATACGTTAGTTTCTCGATCAGAGTAATCTTTTCACATGAACAAGGTCAATCTTACTGCTCAAAAGTTCCCGACCTTCCATTGTTAGTTGAGAAATAGTTGCTAAACTTTCATAATTAAAACTTGTCAAAAATATTTTTCGATTAACCGCGAACTTTGCTGAACAAATTTGATGTATTTTGGTTTTTCAAATAAAGACTTTTGGTTTCGTGTCCTAAAAATACTAACTTATGTCTTCGATTATGTATCCCAGGAACTTTGTTTCGCTCACCACATCCAAACGAAAAAAAATTACAATGAAGTCTATAAAGGATATGTAAACTCTATCTCGAAATACATCCAAATGTGACAGTATGGTTACCAGTAATTCAATATGACAAAACTTCAATCAATAGGTTCTTGAACGACTTCTCCTAGCTTCATTCACCTGAAATTCGTATCATTTGTGTCATTTATCGATAATAGCTTCCAAGCTTTTGAGTCGATCGTTTGGCTCTACGTCAATTTCCCTATGATTAAGAAGACCGTAAAAACTTTCAAGTCCATATCTGAATTTCCAATTTCACCAAAACTAAATCGTCAAGAACTCTGAGTAGCACGTTCATGGTAGCAAGATATTTGATGATATCATTGTATATAGGATGAACAACTATTCTATCGCGATCCACTCATGAAAATTTGATATTTCGAATAAAAAAAAACACACAACTGTACGAATTTAGTGTAGAAGAACTCGCCATGATACAACTTTGTTTTTTTGAAGATTCCATTCGGTTTAAATAGTAAGCGATCAATGGAGACCAATAATCAAACAGATAACAAAGATCAACTGATAATTACATAGCTTTACATGTTTTAAAATATTGCAATATACTGATATCCATTTTTGATTATTGTTTGAGCTATATAATTTATTCAAATCCACTCTTTCTCTTGATCTAGTCAACTTATATTACATTTTCTTTTGCACAATACTCGAAGTTCCGGTCCAGGAGAAATGATTGCTTGTTTACAAGCGTAACATCATTCTTACCTTTGCATTCTTCATTTGTACATTTTATTACATACAAGATAGATCGATTGTTAAAGGATATGATAGGTTAGATGTATGTTTTATAACTATGAAAGGACAAGGCAATCATATCTCACTATGTCGATCTTTAATAGAGAAGAAGAAATAAAAAAAAAACTAGATCGAAAACAATGATTGTATAAGAGCTTATTTATCCAACAAATTCGATATAGTGTGCGACGTTTGGAATAAGATTAAAACCAGACTGAAATCAAATTTTATAGTATTGTTGTATCGGAACAAGAACCATAATCTAGCTGTGAAATAAATTATGTAAGTTCTCTCGTTTAGAAATGAACATTGAATATAATCAATCAAGATACCTTCTAAAGTTAGAGTTCTATTGTCATACTCAAAAGATCTAGAGATTCAAAACTCTATAACACTCAACTGTGTGAAATGTCATTTCTCTGTTAGAATGAAAACAATTACTATTCTATTTGTTGTTTTTCTTCATCTTCTCAATCCAAGCTGCATCGATGCTACATCAGATAAATCAACAGAAGTCACCACTCAAGAGAAATCAGTGACCTATGATGTTAAGAGGAAAGTCATAGTGATACCAGTAAGTAAAAGTTTCAATCTATTGTTAGTTGTGATACATGAATTTTTTGAATTCTGCTTAGAATGCTCCAAGATATTTTGTACCATATAATCCAGCTATCCAAATCAATCATATCGTTTATTTGAGTGGTCAAATTGGAATTGATCCTATAACAAACCAACTAGTATCAGACGACATTCAAAATCAAACGAAACAAGCATTGCACAATATACAAACTATATTACATGCAGCTGGATCAGATTTGAATCAAATTGCACGATGTGTTGTTCTTTTAACTGATATGAATGACTATCAATTAATGAATCAAATTTATGCTTCATTTTTTCTTTCAAATGATGACTATCCAGCTCGGACAACTTTGGCTGTCCAATCATTACCAGCAAATGCCAAAGTTGAAATCGAATGTACTGCATATACAAGATGGTATAAAAATGATCTAGCACATGCTAATTGCCATAGACGTTTGATTATTTCATCGTATTTCATTGTATTTAATTTAGTTTTTCATCTAGCGACCATCCCATTTACTTTTTAGAAAGTACATTAATTTTCGGTGTAAACATCCATAACTCAATATTTTCTGCATGAAAGATGTTCCCGATTTCCTGACTCTATTTAGATAATAAATTTTTGAATGCTAGAAAAATACATAATGGTAGGTAAAACTCTCTAGCTTCTTTTCTGAAATTTAAGGTGTAAAGGATTTTCATTTATCATACTTTGATTTTAATATAGTCGTACTGTGAATCAAGCATATCAACAATTAAACCCTTTGAGTTCCGGTTTCTTTTTGCTAAAATTCAAATTTTTATAGCAGTATTGAATATGATTAAAATGTTTCAAAGAAATTGCACATTTTTGTCAAAGAAATGCTAATAGTTCATTTTTCTATGATAGTTTTCAAAAAAACCCTCAACACATAGGTTGCCATATACCGACGTATAGATTGTATCATTTTTTTCACATATAGTTACACATATGCGTAGTTGAGTTGGAGGAACTCTGTATAAGGTGACAAAAAGGAGTTTTCTTATTCAGAAAAATCCTAAAATGATGATAAAATTAAGAATGAACAATCCTAATCACTGCTTATGGTGTGAGTGTCGGTGTAGGTCTGGTTTTTATCCGTACTCTCGCCCAAAACCACACCCACACCCTTGGTCCATCAATATTTCAGTACTGCATCTAGCAATTTTCAATGCATTTAGTACTGTTTCCAGTACTGAATATATTATCAAGCAGGTAACGCAGCACAAACGCTGCTAATCTTCTACTGAAAGGATGAGTTGCATTGAAGATAGAATATTAGAAGCACTATTGTCGAATTTTTTGAAAAATGCGAGTCGCCATTTTTTGAAAGACCCTTCACTATTGATATCTATCGAGTTCGGTTTTTGGTCATTCGATAGAGCGGTGCGGAGAGCATCTAGCTATATGTGAGGCATTGTGAGGGGCAAATTATTCTATGTGTTTTCACAAACGAATATCTTTTTCGATAAATTACTCCCATAGTTTCTATAGCAATATAGGCTCAAACGACACCAGAATGTAGCCTGGCTCTAGCTCTATCCTCCATAAAAAATTTTACATCATCTGATCTTTTTCTTGAAGAATTATAGAATTTGCAAGATATCGAATAACATGGCTTTTCATATGCTGAATGAATATAAATTAAGCATGAAAATACCTGTTTTCGAGGGTGTGGGTGTATACAAAGAAAAGCTCCACACCCTCAAGCATAAAGGTTGCTTTTGACATCCAACATTGTAACTGTTATTGGGATGTGACGTTACATAGTTTTATTACTGATGAAATAGTAGGAAAATCACTTTCCCTCGCAAAAAAAAACCAAGGAAGATAGTACATATGTGATACCATTCAAATGGTTGGATAATAAATAGTTGAGATTATTAGAAAGTAGTAACATCATGAACAATAAAAACTGAAACGTAGGCCCATGCATTCTATGTCAATCGCTTCCAACGTTAATGAAAAGAACGATTACTTCGTTAAAAAAAAACTTATAGTGAAAATCTGCACTTGCTTTTAGTTCTAGAAATTCGCCAGTGTAGTGTTCTTTATTGTGTTTTGTTTCTTCTGTAGTGCTTTGGTTCTGTTTTCAAGGTGTTCTTTTCAAAAATTTACTTGATTTGGAACTTTTCGATTTTCATTGCGAATTCACAGTATCAACTTTCCTTCAATGGATAACAACGATAAGAAAGAAAACGAAAGCAATATGTGTAGTTTTATATTCGATGCCTCAATGACACTGGTGTCTGTATATGTTATTGGTGTTAAACGGACATGGGAGCGTCTCAAATTGGAATTTGATCGTCATACTGATGAGCTTTCGAGCCAAACTGCTCGATATTATCAAACCTTATATGCTGGTCCTAAACTTTTCGGTGTAGATGAAAATGACGTACTGTATTATCATGATAAAGAACAATGGATTCCGTATGATAGTGTCAGAAATGTCACATATTCATATGATCCAGATTTTTTCGATGATAATGAATGTGATGATGTTCATCCATCATCATTGAATTTGAATTATGAACAAACAATCAATGAAAGACGAGTAAACTTACTTTGTCTAATAATTCGAATTGGTGTGGAGTTTTAGTTCTTTTTGAGCTAGATGTCACGAACTATTACGATGTGGTATTTCAAAAGAAACGAGAATGTTGTACCAGGTATTGATGGACAAGACCATTGGATGTTATATTCTGACATTGAGAATGAAATAATTGAGCACGCTTTTCAGCAAAGATCAGGCATGACGTCGTTTGTAGAATTAGATGATTATCTTATTGACTTTAGCCAAATGGTGCAGGTGAATAAGTTGGGCAATACCAGACAACAGTTGATTAAATGTATGATTAAAAGCAAAAATGAACATAGATATCTTCTTCAGGAGCGATTTTCCGAGGCACTACCACTAATTTCGTCCACTTCACATAGTTACGGACAAAAAAATGAATGGAGTCCGTTTATTATGCAATGGATGCAATCAAAAGTTGGCAAACATTGTTTATCTAATGCGAGAAAGTGTGTAAGGAAGGCGATTGAAGGCATATTAATTGAGGGACGTTTAGTTGGAAAAGAAATTGAAGCAACACATTTAGTGAGAGAATTGAAAATGTGTAATTGGTTGACCATAAAAGACGTATCGAAATGTTGTGTTCACCTATTTACTAGAGCCAGTTTTCTATACCGTGTGACGAACACTGCGCTACGTGAAAGGGTGTGGGTGTGGGTGTAAATTAAAAAGAAGCTATCAACACCCACCCGCACTCACATCCACACCCTACACCCACACCCACACCCACACCCACACCCACACCCACCCTCAGCAACATGAACATTTGGTGAAGATTATATGGATTCACATGTACTTGCGGTTGGAAAAGTGCTTTCAAGGTTTGTCAAGGCTTTTTTTCTATATTTGATTTTGAAATTTATTTATTCCTTGACTTTAAAGATGTTGTGAAAAAATCAATTGAAAGAGTAAAAACTTATGAAGCATTTGGATTTTTTTAAAGGTTTAAAAAACGGGTTTCATGGGTCTTGTTGAATGACCGATGGATGGAGTAGTTAGACTTTGCTAGTTGATCATTGAACTTTATCAAACAGTAAGATAATATTCTCTATGGACACAATTCATTGATAAAACAGACTACATTAATCAATTTAAGTTATTAATAGTATTTGTTCAAATTTTATTCTCTGTTAGAATCGTTCAACAAGAAGAACTTCTTTGCCATGTTCTTTATCCACATCATATCAATCTTGATATACTTTTTCTTAATAAATTTTTAGTGAAATAGAGTATGGTACTATTATAAAGAAAGAGATCTATGTTGCTCACAAAAATTATTCAGAAAATGCACTATGTTGATTAATGGCTATTTCGAAATAAAATAGAATTGTATATATTCATTCTAAGTTTGAAGTTCAAGATTTTCAGGACTTTAATATTTATTATTGAAATGTCATTTCTTTTTTTTATATACAACTGACTGGCAGCTTGCATATGAAGAAGTAAGCGAAGCACACTACATGGATGTGAGAATAGCTATAACTAAAGGTAAACGAGATGAAAGTATCTCCATTAATAACCTATTTCTGATAGTGACACTAGTGTGTTTATTTATGGTTTACAGTTGATAATTCTTCAACAATATTTCTAAAGTTGACTGACTTAAAAAAAGATCTGTTACGTATTTACGTATTTATGTCGTCACGACTAACCCAAAAACCAAACGCCATTAGCTTAACATGTTTTATATCGCGTAGTATTTCCTCATAAAAAAATATATTCTTTAATTTTGATAATTCTTCTTTAACTTTACTGAAAGAACTGTCATTTATCGACTGATAAAAATGAATGGTCAATGTTGATAATTTAGATAAATTATTTAATAAGAATAAACATGAATCAGATTGGGTCTTATGACAAGTCATTTGTTCAACATTTGAAAATACTTTATGAATTGAATTGACATCATTCGGTTTTTGACATGGATTTGTTTGAGAATATACACAAAACTGTAATTTTTTAATCATGTTATTGGTATATTGACAAATTTCCTTATTATTTTTCAATATATCTATGGAACAATTGAAAATATTGAGGGATGATAAGTTTGGTGCTTCTTTAAGAATCATTAACAAAATTGTTGATCCTGTTGTTTGAGAACATAATGGAATTTCTAAATGTTTTACATTTGATAAATTCATTATTCTTTTTAGAGATCTAATGAATCTTTCTTCATTACTTTCATTAGCAAATACAGGTAAAGAATGAATAATCAATGATCGAATATTAGGAAAATAAAAGCCATTTAATGTCATTAGTTCTTCACTTGTTAAATATAAATCTGTAACATTATCAAACGTCTTTGAATGATCAATACGTGTATAAAAGTGTCGAACATATTTTAAACACATTGGTCTTGTATCATTTAGATAAGGAATTGTAAAAATTTGTGATAAAATTTGTTCTCCTAATAAACATTCTGTATACCATTGATGTTCTTTAATCCAAAAATCCGTTTGAAAATCTTCATATTTTCTAATTATTTCATTTCGATCTAAAGTACCAAACCTAAATCGAAATACAGTTAAATGTGGTAATGAAGATATGATTAGATGTTTCCAACGAAAAGCATCGATTATATCAGAATTATCATATACAGAGACTATTAAACTTCGTAAGTTGATCATACGTCCAATGGCATCTATCAAATTATCTGCATTAACCATACAATCAGACACATTTAAATATTTTAGATAATTAACACGACCATGAAGTTGACTTATGTCAATAGATGATTCTGATTCAAAATGAAGAGCTCTTGAAATATTTAGATATTCTAATAATGGCATATTTAGTAACATTTGATATATGTGATTCATTCTACCAAATCTTATGAACAACTTTGTAAGTGGTATAATTTCTTGAGATGTTAATATAGAACTCATTGATGATGTTAACAATATATTTGGTTTGCATTTTGGAAGTTTATGATGGAGTGTATCTAAAACTGTTAGAGAAGGAATTAATCGAACACATGTTAGTTGTGAGAGTAATGGTAATATTGATGATAATTGTTCTATATCATTTTCTTTAATCTCAATCAAAGTTAATGATCGAAGTTGAATGAATTCAATCAATGAAAAATATGTAAAGAATGCTTGTATTTGACAATATGCTTGTTCATTTGATAGTTTTAATGAATAGATTTGTTGTTGAATTTCTGTATAATCTAACATTTTTTCACAAAAACGATCAAAGATTGATTTGTTAATATCTTCAAAATTGAGACGTAATGGAATCGTTCGAATTAATCGATAGAATCGAGGATTTAATTGTTCGAATGCATAGAATATATCTGGAGCATTGAGATATTCAAAACAATGCAAGAATATCTCATTTGGTAAATTTTCGAATTTCATAATAGTTTGTTTGTTATTTATGACTAAAGAAGTCATGAAAAGTTTTTTCAAATGATGCAAATTTTCTTTTTTATTACCTTATAAAAAAAATTGTGTCATAGAAAGAAATAATATCACATGTTCTTTTATCTTGATTTAAAATTTTATTTGCTTCGGAAGAAAAAGAAATATGAATATAGAGTACTGCTGTTCTTGGCAAATAACACATTATAACAACAAATGATATATCGCAAGAATAGAGTTCGGGAGTCTACAAACGCATCACATATTTGAAATATGGGTCAACTTTATTCAATTACGTCTTTGGTATCACATTCCAAAAATCCTACGAATATATTCAATTAATTTTAAATTTATAATGTGTTACTTAATTGAAAAAATGCCTAATTTTCTTTTTATCACATGAATAAAATAAAAGGTAACTGTGCAACAAATGATCAAAACATGTAGCAAAACTATATTTAATGAAACTTGAATCGATCCATTTGTATTCAGAAAATTTTTCCAGTATAGTTCATGACAATTATATCACATACTGGTATTTTTCCAATCTTTCAATGTTGAAATCACAATGTTGATCATTAATAAAAATGGTAAATTAGACAACAGTTACAACAAATATTTTCGTTTCGACATCTCATATCGGAATTTTTCAAGGCTGAAAAATATCTCACAAAATAATTGTACTTTATCTAATATACATCATTCATACGCGAACATTTTAATCCTTTTATTTAGGTAACTATTAAACAGTAATTCTAACTTGAAGACGCTTCAAGACAATGATGGTGATCAAGGTATACTTTCTTCTGAATTCCAAGTAATACAGATGGAATACATGTTGTACTCGACTCTGTAACATGTGACAGATTGACTACTGAGAGCAGATATCTCAACATTTGCTGTCTTTTTAAAATATCAAAACTTCCAAAAATTTCCAAAAGGGCAAAGAACAGATGAAAAGATTAGTTCTTATTTTTGTTTTAAGTCTTGACTATATGCCAAGTTTAAATTAAAAAAGAAAGAGCATCTGTAATACTGCAGGTTACAGATTATGGTCTAGTCCGAACTGAACTAAACGATAGAAATATGAGCGAAAGGTTAGAGTCGAACGTGGATAGACTACATAATTTGTCTATCGTACAATGGATTGAACTATGTGATTCAATGATCAAACCCATGTATGTGAACATACATTCTGAGAGAATGTGTGTGGATGTGTTTGTTTAACAGATATCCACACTCACAACCTGTTATTTTCGGTGTTCTTGAAAGTGTTAAATATTCTATAACAAATCATCTCATGAAATAGCATGATCGAGTGCTCGTTTATATTATAGAGTCTGGAGTACCTACTTAAAAGGATGGATTTTTGAAGAATGTCGTTCTTCTATAGAGCTAGAAATGAAATACTGTGGTCACGCAGTTGCTAAATAACTGCTAATTGTATCTTGATTTTAATGATGAACAAAACCAAAGTAAAGACGGTACAAAAAGGATGTTCAAGTGAAAGGTTTAACTTTCTACAAACACTCGGCAAATTACAGACTAGTCATGTGTTTTAAATTTATTTTAATTGAGAGATGGAAAAGCAGAAAATCTCGCTTTAAAATTTCTACTCACTAGTTTCTTCGAAAATATAAGTGAGCTCCATAATAAAAGTGATAATGTATGGAAGAATAGATCTGCGACAGCTACCAATTCTTTGAGCTGGCTCTTTTTAATGAACAGAGTTCATAAACCAGTTCTTTTTTATGAGAATAGGCATGTATGTCCCATTCTTTCCTTGAGAGCAGTTCTCTGAGATATGCGTTCCTCTAGTAGCTTTTGATTCTATGTAGAATACTTGTTATAGTGACTTTTGTGAACATATGTTCATGAACTCTTCTTTTGATGATTGGCAAAATATTCGGCTTTCACTTTCCAGAATTACTTTTTTATGTCTGCAATGGTCGGTTTCGTGAAACGATAGGAGTGTGCTGTGCTCTAGGGGTTCATTGAGAAACACTAAAGAAGAGTGTGTTCATTTCGATTATAGATGTGGTAATCTTACGAGTAAAATATTTGGGAAAGCTTTCAGTACCATGTCGCAATCACGCTACTCGTTCTTTTATTGGGAATAAATGTTAACAGAGGGATTGATTTGAACAACATACATTTGGTTCGTTGGAAAAAAAATTTTTTCTTCTATGACCATTTATAAGTAAGAAAGACGCCGACATAATATTAACTAAGAGGTAAGAGAAGTAACTAAAAATGAGACAGAAACTTTTCTGCAAAGCAGCGGCGCTCTTACACCGCTATTGTTATCGATGATCTGAGGAGGAGCAATACTTCTACATTCCACTTAAAAACTCAATCTGTAATGCATGTCATAGAAAACTGCAACGAATATTATCACGAAAGACAATAATAGAGAAACTAGGGTGTGGATGTTCATCTTCTTTCAACTTACACCTCACATCCATATCCTTTTTTTTCACAAACGTTCATCGAAAAAATCTTTTGATAGAAAGTGATTATTTGGAACTAATATCAACCTTTATCAAGTTTCATTTAGATCCTGTACTCTAAAGCTAAATTTCAGCATACTGACATATCTGATTTCGCCACTAGTTTTAATTAAAATAGATTTTTTTCCTGTAGTCCGTTTATATTTTTTGTGTGTAATTGTTTATACAGTTTTTTAACTTTTTAAATCTCAATAAATTTAGAAAAAAAGAAAGTACAAGCTGGTGATAGAAATAATTTCAAGCTTTTTTCATATATATTTTTATTGCTTCTATTTTATATTGTTTTTTTTTGTAAGAATATCAGTCCATAGTTGTTAATTAATCAAACAGATTTAATCGTTTTTTTGCAGTGAACTTTTGTTAAATCCCTTTTTTTGGGAATTGAGAGACGCTTTCGTTTTTGATATCCTGACAACTTCGACTCAGAGCTGTTTACGATCTCAGGAATAAAGTAATGTATGGTGAACCTCTTAAAAGGCCTCTTACTGAAGAAAAAACCATCCTATATATTTCCTATATTTTTATCGGAATCCTATGAAAGTGTCACTTTTTAGATTCTATATCTTCCTATATATTCGAGACGGATCACTAGGAAAACTGGTTCCGCCTTCGAAATAATGAATGATTCAGCAGTAGTAGTTTTGTTTTTTAAATTTGAGTTTTCAAAGTCATAATATTAGGATTTTGTGTGTTGATTCATTAGAGAGCAACTTAAACGTCTTCTAATAATCCAACACTTTTTTTAGAAAATAGTTTATTCAAAATGAGTTAGCAAAGAGTCATGTCTTTTATTTTTTTAATTTTCTTTCGTTCACCGATCATTGGATGTGAGACTTGAATACTCATATAAAAAATGCCTGAATATTTAAAGAATTTTTCTCTTTTTGAAAGAACTATAAGTATAATAATCCTCTTTCATTTTTGACTGTTTAAATACTTTTAAGTGTTTACGTAAATATGTATTATTAGTAGAAAAAGAAATGAATTCTCGCTCAAGAATTCTGTACAGTTCTTTTTTTTTTCGAAAATCTTTTCTTTACATAGAATCGGTTACAATAGCATTGATATCAGTTCAATAACCTTTTTGTGTACTCAAAAAGTTCATACACTCTAGAATCGGTCAGTATGTCCGGCCGTTTACATGATAAATTTCGAAAGGAGAGTCCGATCACGATGAAATTTTCTGTACAGTTCAGTCTTAACAATATCTCGGTCGAGTTCGAAGATGAGCAGGATCTGTCAAGAAATGGCTGAGTTATCGAAAAAATTGTCATTATTGATTTGACCATCCCTGAGGAGAGGTACAGGGATTTTTTCAAAAAAAAATTTTTTTTCTCAGAATTCTTCACAAGATATATAGATCGACTCAGTTTTTATAGGTGATTCCGAATCTGATATTAATTTTTAACCAAATCGTAGCTTTCTAACAAAACATCCACCGAAAAAGGTCTCGAGCTGCAGAAAAACTACAGTTGAGAAAGCAAATAGTCTAGATATTTATCAGATTATAAAAATACCCTTTCACTTTTTGAAGTACACATAACATTCGGATGTAAATCCGATGTTTTCGCATTTATTTCTCAATTTATTTAAGCCAAAGATGTTAATCGTTCTTATCTAGTTCTATTTCTAATATATAGGGTGTTCAGTAAGTAACTCCACAAAGAAAAAGTTGAATATCTTCATTACAACTCGACCAAACGGGCTCATTTTTTTACCAAGGATAGAGGCATGTTCACATTTCAAATCCATATGGACAAGGTTAGTGGGAACCTTTGCAAAGTATCACTATTGACCTCAACAAGAAAATTTTACTTGTTCAAAGATAGAAAAAGAAAACAATATACTTACCATAGGTTCTCACTAATCTCGTCCNGGTGTTGACAATATGTTTGGTTTGCATTTTGGAAGTTTATCGAGGAGTGTATAAAAAACTGATAGAGAAGGAATCAATCGAAGGCACATTAATTGTGAGAGTAATGGTAATGTTGATGATAATTGTTCTATATCATTTTCTTTGATCTCAATTAAAGTTAATGATCGAAGTCGAGTGAATTCAACCAATGAGAAGTACGTGAAGAATGCTTGAATTTGACAATATGCTTGTTCATTTGATAGTTTTAATGAATAGATTTGTTGTTGAATTTCTGTATAATCTAACATTTTCTCACAAAATCGATCAAAGATTGATTTGTTAATATCTTCAAAATTGAGACGTAATGGAATCGTTCGAATTAATCGATAAAATCGAGGATTTAATTGTTCGAATGCGTAGAATATGTCTGGAGCATTGAGATATTCAAAACAATGCAAGAATATGTCATTTGGTAAACTTTCAAATTTCATAATGGTTTGTTTGTTTGTTACTTATGAAAAAAATAATTCATGCAAATTTTTTTTAAAGAATGCAACTCTGTTTTATTACCTTAGATAGTAAATTGTATCATGGGAAGAAATAATATCACATGTGCTTTTATCTTGATTTCATATTTTATTTTCTTCGGAAGAAAAATACTTATCTAGAGTGCTTCTGTTCTTAGCAAATAACACATTATAACAACAAATGATCTATCGCAAGAATAGAGTTCGCGAGTCTACAACCACATCAAATATTTAAAAAACCTTTGCATGTGAATATTTGAAATATGAATCAACTTTATTCAATTATGTCATTGGTATCACATTCCAAAAATCCTAGTAATATATTCAATTAATTTTGAATTTATAATGTTTTACTAAACTGAAAAAATGCATCACTTTCTTTTCATCACTTGAATGAAATAAAAATTAACTGTACAACAAACGACCAAAACATGTAGCAAAACTATATTTAATGAAACTACTGCCCATTTCAAAAAAAAAGGCGGATGGGTATTCTTTGAATAACTTTTGATAGGAACAACATAGAAAGCTGCGGTTTTCACCGTTTGGAAAGAGGTGATGAAACTACATCGATTTGTGTATTTCAGATTTTTTTTTGACAAGTATTTTAAAGGTTTTCTCGCGAATTTTTTTAAAAAATCAAGGATTTTAGACGTGGAAAAAAATGAATTTTTTATTAAAGACTAAGAAAAAAAACGATTTTTTCTCTAAAAATCAGCCGAAAACTCACAGTAACATATTCAAAACTCATGATTAGCTAAAGATAATAATGTCGCGTTTATATAACTGATACAACTTTCGTTAGTCATTCTAGTGCCCCCCTGAAAATTAAAAGTCCATAATATTCACATGATGTAACGTTTTGTCTTTTGAAAACTTGTCGAGGAACCCTTAAAATACTTGCCAGAAAAAAATCTGAAATACATAAATCGATGCAATTTCATTGCCTCTTTCCAACAGTGAAAACTGCAGCTCTCTATCTTGTTTCTATCAAAAGTTATTGAAAGAATACCTACCCGCCTATTTTTTTAAATGGGTAGCAGAATCGATCCATCCATATCCAAAAAACTTTTTCAGTATAGTTCATGACAATTATATCCCGCACTGATATTTTTTCAACCTTCCAATGTTGAAACCATAATTTCGATTATTCAAAAAAAAATGCTAAAATTAGACAACAGATACAACAAATGTTTTCGTTCCGACATCTCATATCTGAATTCTTCAAGGCAGAAAAATACCTCACAAAATAATTGTACTTTATCTAATGTACATCATTCATAAGAGAACGTATTAATCCTTTTATTTAAGTATTTTACATAACTGTTAATTATTAAAGAGTAATTCCAAAGTAGAAACTTCAAGACAATGATGATGATCGAGGTATACTCTCTTCAGAATTCCAAGTAATACGGATGGAATATATCTTCTACTAGACTCTGTAACATGTCACAGATTGACTACTAAAAATAGAAATCTCAACACTTGCTGTCTTTTTAAAATACGAAAACTTCTAAAATTTCGAAGAGAGCAAAGAACAGATGAAAAGACTAGTTCTGTTTTTTTTAGTCGTGACTATATGCCAAGTCAAGTGTTCTTCTCAAAAAGTCCTATTACAGGACTAGCTCGAAATTCGTAAAATGACTAGGCCTGTTGCACCATCCGGACACTCGTTCAAAATAGATTTTAAATTAAAAAAAAAGGGTGCTCGTGCCGCTGCATGTTAAAGATTATGGCTTATGTGGTAGTCTAGTCCGAACTAGTCTAAACGATAGAAATATAAGGAGAAAGTTAGATTCAAACGTGCATACAATATATAATTTATCTATCGTACAATCGATTGAACTATGTGATCGAATGATCAAACCCTTTATGTGGACATACATTCTGAGATGCTGTTTAACACAGTTTTACTCAGGTTTTTCAAGTTGTGATATAAATAAAAAAATATTTATCATGAAATCAAAGTTATTTAAATAAGGATAGATAATTTTTTTTCTAAACGAAAAATTTTGATTGTGAACATGTAGGAAAAATTACTTTGTATTGGAAAAATAATTGAAATCTAAAAACAAATTGAAAATAATCTCAATATAAAAAAAATATTTTTTTTAATATATCGATTATGTTTATTTTAATTCAAAGTTTCTTCATTTCGATTTGGAAATAGACTATATTCCATAATCAAAATCCATTTTTGAATTCAAATAACCAAAATTAATAGTAGAAATGAGATATAATTCTCATACACAGATATTAAAATTATTTTTTGAATAAAACTATTCTTAATTGTTGTTATAGTCTAGCAATTTTAAAGAACATGGATGACAACTCTTATTAAGACGTCAATATCTGCTTTGTAATTCTATTCTGATGAGCAGTCAATAAAATTCAAAGAAGTATTAAAAGTGCTATAAAAGTTGTATGGAATTTCAATTGTAATTAGCGCATTAGATTTGCCAGCTCAAGATCTACAATTTTACACAAATCCGAAATTTTTATTTTGTTCCGTTCAAAAATTATACGCCTCACACTGTTGGTCAAAAACGCTTGAAACGTCCTTTTTTTGCTGGCTTTTTAAGTATTCATAATGCGATGTCTATAGGTTTTCGATCATTCTGAATCAAACAAAACTATTCGTAGTGTAACAAAGTCGTTCTTTGTCATGTAAAGTCAGTGCTAATTATATTACATCACAGATTTAATATCTTCGTCGCAAACTGTAATGATACAACATAGTCCTACATGTTGAATATCTCTTTAGTATATTGGATTAGATATGTAGTTATTCTCCAATCAATAGTTGGTAACAAAAAACAACAACGAAAAAAATTTTATTTATTAATCCGTCATTTCTTCAATCTCGAAATCCAGTTCATCATGGTTATCATCATCTAATAAGTCTTCTTGGAGTTGTTCTGTGAAAGCATCGGATTTCTTGAACATTTCCTCGACATTGTAAACGTGATTGAGATAAGCCGTAACTGTAGCTGTTTTCAAGTTCAACATCCATTCTTGTGCTAAGTGTCGAACATCGCTTAACCGAAAATTAACATTGTTATCTCGTACATACTGCTTCAGACCTGCCCATGCCAACTCCACCGGATTGAGCAAACAATGTTTAATAGGTAAACTGTAAATACTATGTATAAGATTGAAGACAGCTATAAAGTTAATGACTTACCGCAAGATATCAACATTGTATTTCTTAACTGCTTCATCAGTTTCATATCGTTTTTCTGGTAGATTTTTTATAGCAATGTCAAGTAATTCAGCTTTGACAGCTTTACCAGGAACATCCATATTATGAGTATTGAGCCATTGTATAATATATTCTTCCACGATCTTTTTGGTGGCATCGTATCATTTGTAAGTCGATTATGCCATGGAGCATTATCAATTACCAAAACGATTTTAGTATATATTCCTAAACTGAAACGTAGCAGTAGAAATAAAAACAAGTGATTATTACCGAATTCTTTTCGAAGAAGAGAAGCAGTACCATCAATCCATGCCAAAAATGTGATGAGTCCTACGATTATCTTCAGTGGATTCAAATGTATCAATAGATGATCTATGAAAACCTGCATTACCCATCAACGCAGAAATAACAAGACGCGAACCTGTGGAGAAAAAAATTGTAGGTAGCTTTTAAGAAAGAGAAATTGTACCTTTGCCACTACTCTGTCGTAAACGACCAATACCAGTATCTCTATCAGTCCACACGAAGGTTTTTTCTTCGTTCTGATTACACCACG